>PVLD010029290.1:0-18260 GCA_004027595.1 Dinomys branickii
GAAACCTCACAACAGTACCTATCTTAGTCATCCCTTTTGCCAATATATTATATATGGTTTTTGCCAACAACCACAAAACCACAAGGTACACTAAAAGGCAAAAGCCATAACCAGAAGAGAGAAAACATCAGGATCAGACTCATATGACAGAGATTTTGGAACTGAGAATAGAAATTGAAAGTAACAATGGCTAATGTGCTAAAGACTCTGTGTGGATGTGTTTTCTGTTGTTATAATAAAATGCTTAAGGTTAGTTAATGTTTAAAAAGTGGTATGTTTAGCTCACAGTGTTGGAGGCCAGAAGTCCAGTATCAGAGCCCTATTGATTCAGTCTCTGCCACAGTAATGACACTACAGTGCATCATGGTGGAAGAGATCACTTGATAAGACAGAAGACCAGACAGCTTCAGGGGGCCAGGCTTCCTCTTTTATAAAATCTCACACTCTTGAAGGGTAACTCATTCTACAAGACTAGCATTAATCTATTGTGAGGGTGGTGTCCCAAGACCCAGTGACTGATCAAAAGGCCCCAATTCTCTTTATGAGGACCATCCCATGAATAGTTATGAAAGACATCATCACTTAGAAGGCTCTGCCACCTTTTAATATTGCCATACTGAGACCAACTTTCCAGCACATGAACCTTTAGAGGACAAAATCACATTGAAACCATAATGGGCTTTGTAGCGTGTAATAAAAGATGGGCAGTATAAGTAGAGAGATGTAAATTCTAGGAATCTAAAGGAAATCATGGAAACCAAGAACACTGTAACAAAAATGAAGGCTTTGACGAGCTTAGCATTAGACTTCACACAGGAAAGGACCAAAACCAGCATCAAAACATTTCAATAGAAACACTTTTAAATGTAAAAGAAAAAGATAAAGATAAAAAAGGTGGAACAGAATATCTAAGAACTGTGGAAAAATTACACAGATATGGTACAGAAAATACCGACAAATTAGATTTTGTTGAAATTGAAAAATTCTGCTCCAAGAGACACAATAAAACAAAAGGAAATATCCCAGTTGAGGAAAAAGGAGTCTTGAAATTCATACAATAAGAAAACAATCCGGTTCAAAGTGGACAAAAGTTCTGAACAGACACTTCATCAAAATATATCAATGTGATATAAACATCCAGAAAGATGCTCAACATCATGTATCCTTAGAGAATGGAAATTAAACCCATAGTGAGACAGTAGTACACAAGAATGGAACCTAAAACCCTAATATTACCAAAGGCATGTGAGGGCGTGGAGCAACAACAGTTCTCGTGCATTGCCAAATGTAGTGGTGGTGGAAGACAGTTTTGTAGTTTCTCATAAAACTGAACATACTACCCCAGTGTGGTACTGCACACCTGCAATCTCAGTGAAACCAGTAGGTGTACACAACTAGGTGAACCTAATATAAGATGTGAAGTTGAGTTCATGATAATCTATCAATATTGGTTCGCAGATTGTAAAAATAGCTAATGTGAAATAGTAATTTAGGGAGAGACTTTGTGCCATGGGATGGGAGTAGAAGGTGGTGGTATTTGCTTGCTCTGCTATTTTTCTATGATCCCCAAATTGCTCTGATATTTAAAAAAGATTGTTTGAAGCTAAGGCTGTCAACTTCTCTGGTAGTATAACATGCACGAACATGCAACCTACAAGGAATGGTTCAAAAAAACACAAGTCCTTACTTTTAATGTCACACTGGGTTCTGGTAAATTTTCCCATGGATTTGTCACTCTGATGAATCTGATTAATAGAAGCTAGAACAAAATATATTTGTCTTCTACAAGATTTAATTAGGGCTTCTGTAAACAGGACTCCAGACATCAGGATGAATTACACCTAGAATGTCAACCTCAGCCATGCCGCTGCCCCACAGTTTTATCCAAGCCAGCTGAAAAATTCTGTAAAACATCTAAGTGTACCTTTAAAATCCTGGGGTTTTTTTAACCTTTTTCTGTTGACTTTCTCACTTGGTGCAGGTACAGTTTGATGTATTAGCAATTACAGAAACTGTCTTGGCCTACAACGAGAAAGCCTAGGGCAATTCTGTCATCCATAATAACCTTGGCCGGTGAATTGGGCTGATCTGAATCGCTTCCAGATATAAAGCAGTGTTATTGATTACTTCAGCTAATATCAAGGACAAATGCCATATAACCTTGAATTACATAACTCCCATGGTATTAAAATTAACTAATAAGCTTTTCCTTTAGGGAACTCCCCTAGTGACAAAAGATAGTCTCATTCTAGAGATGTCTGCAATGATATGAAAGATTCAGAATCTGCTTGCAGCATTTCCTCAAATACTATAAAAAGTCACTTGTGACCACCTCCAGTCAATATTATCTTCAGAACAGAGGGAAACTCAGGACCATTCCCACATATGAAGTACCACTTTAGTGGCACACGTTATCTGGTTGCTCCTACACTATTAGGAGTTGTGTCAATGGTTTCTTTGTAAGTTGAAGGACATTGATGGTTCCACCAATGTAGTTTAGCAGCTGAATGATAACTTTTGGGGTTTCTAATTCAGTTGAAATAATTGATTCTAGTCCTTGGTTTGGAGCGACTGCTTGAGGGCATTCAGTCTAATCTGTGCTACTTGCTGATGCCACCAGCTAGGTCTGCCAAAAAGAATGACTAAGAAAGACAGCATGAAAGATAACCAGATATAATGACCAGTGTTTTGCATTGCAGTAGAGGAGCTGAGCTGATACCCGGCTACTTCTGATGTATTTCATGATAAGGTTAAGGAGAATTGTAATCAAATCTGGGTCAGAACTATCTAGTAGGGGTTGATGGACCTTTCAGTCTGTGAGCAATTGCAGTAGTTCAACAGACCTGCATTTGGCTTTGTCAAGAGTAGTTCTGAAAGTTAAACATTATTACTATGTTATCCTCCCCCAGACCACTCAGGAACTGCAGTACTATTACTATTTCTTTCTCTCCACCATTACAAAATCAGTGTCAAGTTACGATTTTCATTTTTTCTTCTATTCATCCCTCATTCTCACACATATTTTACCTAGAAAAAGGTCAGGGTTAGAGAAACGAGGACATTATTAACATTATAGAAATTCATTGTGTTCCTTATTTGACCTTCATGGACCACTGTAGGAGAACTTACTAAGCAACACACCTAGTCAAGTGGTCATTATTCCTATGGTGTAGGACATTGTGAACTCCACAAGTCAATCCAAATGCCTAAAGCAAAATTCACTTATGAATCCTTTACATTATCTTTGGTCTGGTTCCCACCCAGATAGTGTACCAATTAGCTTGACTTTGGTTTGCTGTAAGTAGAAAGAAGCAGCATATTCAGAATGTCAAACATTCAAAATAATTTCAAAAAAATAATAATAATAATTTCAATACTCTTATCTTTCATCCTGATCATTACTCAGGAAACAACTATAAGAAGGTGATATGTATCAAATACTTTGATCATTACTCATTATTGAGTGACTTCTGTGAAACAAATGGCCTAGAAAGCCAGAAAGTATAAGATGGATTAATTTCAGGTTACAAAAGAACAAGACAGAGTTGACTGATCATACTGAAAGAGTAACATTGCAACCTGTAAAGCTGAAGCAACAATGAAGTGTCACTGGTGGCCCTGAGGAGTTTCAAAGCCTAATACTTTCAATTTCCCAGAATAACAAGGACAGTGTCCCCTGGGATGCAGTCTCTCCTACTGTAAGACAAATGGATCAGCTTTTGGTAGAATTCATGAGTCTGGTAGTCTAAGTCAAAAACCTAGAGTCCTAGACTTTAAGCCAAATCTCTATAGTAGAGATGTTGCCATGTCTGTTACAATAGCTAATTGGGCAGCTAATATTGGCAGGCTACATAGCAGTCTCCCCATTTGCAGCTTGATCTTTTGCAAACCCTTACCATGGACATCTACATGTGTGGCTCAGACAATATAATCATTAATTATGATTTATTTCCCATAGCCTACTAGGCTGTAATTTTCCAAATGGTAAACCAAAGCCACACATTAACAAAAAAAGAAATCAGTAAAAGTAAAGCAAGATTCAGCAAGGGGAGTATTGACTTCCCTATGACACAGATTTCAAGTTCTGTCACCAAGAAAAGTGATCAAGGCCCATTTTGGTAATTGCCTAGTTTTGGCAAAGGCCAAGATGTGGCAGTGATCCACAGACACTATTAAGTTTCAGCTTGGTTATAAGTGAACGAAGCCTGGGCATGTAGGGGAACCTCCCTGAAACAAGAAAATTCAGGGGTTTTGTTTCTGTAGAAGGGAGAGAAAAAGTTTCTTCCAGTTAGAGAGCTGCCAATTTTTCTTGTAAAGTGAAGAAGCCACTGGAATCAGGCCAGCAGGATTCTTGAATATTCCATTTCCATTTAAGAAGCAAGGTCTTACGTACTCTTCTTGTCTTGTAAGTCTAGTGTCTTAGTTGATCCTCTTCAAAACGGGCATATCCAGCAACAGTCTCAAGGACTCCTTGAGTTGAGTGTTCACTTTTGAGACAAATCATAAATCAAGCTAAAAGCTAGATGTGAGTAGAAGTGGATGAATCCAAAACCCAAGTGCACATTCTGGTTGTAACTATGACCTTTTGCCTCATTTCTCCATTTGGCAAAATTATGAGTCATAGGCACAGATAAATGGGCTCTTAGATAACACCAGAATCTCAAGTAACAAAACAAAGGAATATATAAATTGGAATTTATTAAATTTTTGACTTCAACAGATATTATTAAGAAAAAAAATAATGACAAACCTACAGGATGGGAAAATATCTCCATACCATATAATTGATGAAAGAACCCATAAATATATAGAATATAAAAATAATTACTACAACTCAACGAGAATTTAAACCTAATTTAAATATAAGTAAATATTTCTAAAGAAGATATACGTGTGGCCAATATGTACATGAAGAGCTAATCAACATTACTAGCCCAAATGGAGATGCAAACAAAAACCACCATGAGTTTCCTCTTCCTACCCACTAGGCTGGGTCTAATGAAATAATTAGATAACATGTGGTGGTACATGTAGGAAAACAGAACACTTGTTTATGTTGGGAATACAGACATAAAATGGTGTAGGTAATTAGAAGCCATGTGACAGCTTCTCACAATGGTTAAGCAGAGAGTTATCTCGTGGATTTAGTTTCCTGGGGCTACCGTAACAAAGTTCCGTGAGGCAGATAATACAGACAAAGAAAAGTACTCTCTCACACTTCCAGGGCTACAGTACAATTCATATGTTAGCAGGTTTGGTCTTCTGTCTTTATTTGCTTCCTCTCTCAGCCATCTTCCAATATTTTTTCTCCTATTCTTCCACATCGTCTTAACTCTATTCATGCCTGTATTCAAATGTCCCCTCTTTTTAAGTACACTAATCATATTGAACTGGGGCCCAGCCCAGTGATCTCATTTGATCTTGGTTACTGCTGTGAAGATCTTTTGCTCACATTAGGTTACATTTTGAAGTACTGGGACTATAGCTTATCTTTTTCTTGGTGGGGGTTGGGGGTGGAGCACAACTCAAACCCTAACATCACTTAGCCCAACAATTCAAATCTTACATATACATAAAGAAATGAAAACAAATCTTGTCTATGAATGTTTATAGCAGCATTATTATAATAGACTAAAAGTGGAAACAACGCAAATTGCCATCAGCCAATGAATAGTTAATCTCCAAAAGAGTGATTGTATTGATTCCTTCCCAATATGTGCCCAAACTTTGTTCCTCAGACAAACCCCTCTACCCACACACTGCCCACACTGAGCTATTGTGGATGTGGTTTTCATTTATAAAATTTATTTACTAGTATTCTGTTAAGAATTTTTATGTTTAATTTCACAAGGGATATTGCTCTGTAATTTTGTCTTTTTGTAATAATATTCTCTTGGTAGGGCATTAAGGTTATGCTGTCCTCACAGATCAGATGATAAATGGACTCTCCTCCTCTATTTTCTAAGGAAATTGTGTGCAATCAGTATTATTTCTTCTGTTAATGTATGAGAGAATTGCCTATTAAAGCAATGCCCTCCTAGACTTCTCTCTATGGTAAGTCACTGAATTAAGATTTCATGTTTTAAAATAGATACAAAGCAATTACAGTTAGCTGTTACCACTTGTGCAATCTTAGAAAGGCATTTCATTCTTAAGAATTTTCTCCTTTATTTAAATTGTCAACTTTTGCCGTAAAGTCTTCCTGCATAGCCACATATTACCTTATAAAACTTTATACTCATTAGTAAGCAGCACGGCTTTTTACAATTCCTGATTACTTATTTTGTGTGTTTTCTTGCCTATGATCACTACAGATTTAACAATTTCTTTCATATTTTTAATAAGGCAACTTTTGATGCTTTTGGTCAACTTTTGTTGATGCTGTCAATTTTCCATATTTATATCTTTTAATAACCTCTTATTTAATTTTTGTTGTTCTTTTTTTCTCACTAAGGATAAAAATTGCTGTCCTTTGCCACCTTCTTAAAGTAGTGATGAAAAGTATATATCTATATCTTTTTTCTTGTGTATTACAGACACAAAAGAACGTAATTTTCCTCAGAGCACTCCTTCGGTTGCATTTCATATATTTTGATAAGGTTTGCTTTCTTCTTTTTTCTTTCGAAACCTCTATTCTAAGCTCCTTTGAGATTTCTTCTTTGACCCACAGGTTATTTCGTTTTATAATTTTCAAGTATCTTGAAGTTTTCTAGGTAGAATGCTGTTTTCACTTGCTAATTTAATACTGTTATGCTAGTGAAGATACCTTGGATCTTTTTAATACTTTTATTGCTACATGCTTTCTGGCTTGGCTTGTGATCTGTTCTGTTTTTCTATCAATAAACTCACCAAAAGTGTTCTGCATTCTTTCATTATGGTTTTACTTTCAGCATTTCTATTGGACTTTAAAAACCCACATTTCTGATGAGATTCCCTAGCTAGGGTAAGAAGTGTAACAGCTCCCGAAAGAAACCCACGCCTTAAACTCTAGAACCTCTGAATAGCAAGGAGGAAGGAAGGTGTCAGGTAAAATTTAGAGAGCTAATAAGCGGACTTGAGATGAGGATATGACCCTGGATTACCCAGGTGCACCCTGTGTAATCACAGGATCTAAAAACAAAACAGGAAGTCAAGGATGTAAGGTCAGAGTCAAAAAGGGACTGGCAAATTCTCTGATTCTGTTGTTGAAGTCCTAGTAAAATCCATAGGCCAAGGAATTCAGATGCTTTTGGAAGCAGGGAAAATCAAAGAAACCCATGTTCTCCTAGAAGGAACCCAGCCCAGCTCATGTCTGACCTCAGGTCAATAACATCTGGTTTTACCTATTCAAATAGCCGGTCATTCAGATGCTATGATAATAAATTTATGGGCTTCTTTTAGGCTGCGAACTTTGGAATGGTTAATGCAGTAGCAATAGCAAACAAATACACTGGCTGTATCTCATATATATCTGATCTATGATATACTTCATCTACATCTATCTGTATCTATATCTACCTATATAGCTTTACCATCTACATCTACATTCTGCCCACAAGATGTGAGGCACCAACTTTTACTACATTCTTTAAAATACTTTCGCTTGTATTTTAATGTTCTGCTCTCATGATCCTTCTGTCTGAGTCAACCACCAGTAGCTGTGGTTCTTGAGCCACTCTTTTCCATGAAAGAGAGATCATTGATTCTTACTTCTTTGCAGGTCTCTATTTTTTAACCGAATGCTGGACATTGAGTAAATTAACAGTAGAGGCTGGATAGACAACGTTTATTCCAGGACAAGCATACTTTTCTTTCTCTCGAGTGCTAAGGTGGATTTGAACTGAACCTAAGCTTTGTTGTCATTTTCATTAGATGGCATTTATCACAGGTTTGACATTATTTGAGAGCTTGATCAGAACCCATCCACTAGCAGAGGCTAGATCTGAGGGCCTGAGGACTTGTTCTCGGTCCTCTTGCCCTACTCTCTTCTCAAGAAGGCACCATAAAACTGCTCCTTGGGGAGAGGTTTCTTCAGGTTTCCAGAAGTTTCTGCAGGTACTGCAGCCACTAACTTGTTTTCTGTGTGAAGTTCAGGGACTAGCTTATGGGAACTTCTGCCATGTTCCTACCCTGGGTACCCTGTGAACCTTGTTCTGTGCTCAAACCCCAGGATGCTCCACGTTCCTGGTCCTCTGCCAGGGAGAGAGGGGTGTCTCCCCCAGCTCACCTGCTCCTTCCCTGGCCGTGGACAGCCTCTGCCTCCTACTGAATATAACGTCCAGAGTAGCTGCAAGACCTGTCTCAGCTCTATGGATCTGTGCTTAATCTTGTCATGACTGCTCAGACAAGGCTCACGGAAAAGGGGTGGCAAGTCCCACAGACTCCTTTTTGTGGCTGGGTCCCCAGCCATTTGTAATTGCTAGCAGTCTACATTTGGACCTTTATCATTCACCGGAAGTTTATTTTCTTTTTAGCTATCTTACTCTTTGCTCTGCAATGATTAAACTGGCCATGGGTCTCTTCTTGCCTAGAAAGATTTGATTTCTTTCTGCATTTGGCTCATTATACTGCTTGGAAAACTCAGAAGATCTTTCATGATAGGGGACTATCTGTGTGCTGTCAGTTCCCCATCTGCTTTTGTGTTCTAATGATAGGAATGAGATTCTCTTGGAAATGTCTACATCCTGAGTAGAAATGGAAAGCTTACGTTTAAAACTAAGTGTGTACATTTTGGTCATTTTTTATGACAACCTCCAGGATCAATCAGTATCTGTAGTATACCATAACACTCAAAAAGCTTCTAGAATGTTTTTATTCCTTTCTTCCATCATTGCCAGCTCCCAGGACCTGTTGAAATTATTTTTTTAATACAAAAATATTAGAAAATCTCTATGCCTCTACTTTTTTGAGGAACCACTGGATAACAATTTTCTGAAGCTTTGTAGTAGTTGTATTGTCAACTACTAATTGGGATTCAGTATAAATTTTACTAATTTCTTTCTCTACATACTTGTGAATTTCATTCCCTTTCACCTAAATTCAATCTTATTAAGCCATATTTTAGAATGTGTTTTTGTTTTAGGTACTCAAATTTGTTAAAATGCATTTTTTATCACTTTTCAATATGATTTTGAATATGTATACAATTTCAGGCTTATAATTATTTTCCCTAGAGGATTTTTTAAACATAATCAAAGACACATAAATAGACAATGCTTGATCACATCCAAACAATATTCTTATACTAGTACATTTTTTCCTACAAAGTACAAAAAAATTAAACTCTCATACTACTTTTACCACCTCTGTAGTACACAATGAAGTGATAGTCTGCCAATGAGCATTTATGAAAGTCTTCCCATGTGCTTGAGATGTTACACAGCCCTAGAGATTCCAATATGAAGAGATAATACTGACTTCAATTTGCTCAAAAGTAGAAGAATGCTTACAATATACACTTAACAGTGTTTTAATGGAGACAAATTCAGAATACAGTGCTCACAAATAGGAGGTATAACAGAAACTGACTGGTTTAACATCCTGAGAATTAGCCCTTTAGCTAAGTCTTGAGAAAAGTTATGCTCAGTTTTTTAAAAAGTGAAGTTGGAAGAGTGTATTTCAGAGTGTGAAGCTGCAGGTTCAGAGACCCAGAGGCTAAACAGAATACAGAAGCTCCTGAGTAAGGCATGTACTGCATTTCATGTAGCATACAGCACATACTATAAAACATGTATTTGTAGACATATAGAAACACATATACATATAACAAAATATATATACACATATATATGACAATCTTAAGGCATGCCCTACTAAAAATTAAATACTGAAATAGAGCAAATTAATAACATTTAAACACATATATGAACCCATTTAGCAATAGTCCATGAATTTTGCCGTCCCTGCTCTAGATGATAAACATTGTGACAAATTCTGTCCGACTCTAATGACTTATTCATGTGGCCATGGAGAGATCACTAAGCATCCTTGACCTTTAGTGTCATCTACAGGCAGCTCCACCTCTAAGATTCTAGCAATAGAGCTGTAAAATACTAAAACTTTAAGCCTCATGTTGCATTATAAAATGGAGACTATAGGCAACAACCCAAAGCAATAAACATGAAGATCAAAACTCTAAGCATATTTACCTCATTTCCTGTAGCATTTCCATGACATTTACTTCATTTTACCTGAAGTCATCTTTGAGTCACGTTTGCTTACAGCCTCCTAAGCCCATAAATGATGCTTGTTTGGGTCTTGATCAATCCCCTACACTTTTATCAATATCATACAGATAGTAAATAATCACAAATCATAGGCAAAATGAATCTAAAAGAATAAATAATTTATGAAGACAAAATTGTATGTCTCTTTAAATAATCTCAAGAAATGGAAGTTTTAGAAAAAAATATTTTCATTAACAAAACTAAACAATGACAAGGAAAAGCAGGAACCAGTAAATAAGCAAGGGAAGAAACTATTTTTCTCTCTGGCAAATATGTTGAATTGGCAAGAAACTATTTTCCTTTCATGTAGAAGCTATTAAGAGATTCTGTCCCATTGTCACAACATATCACAACACATTTTCTGTTATGTCATCTTTTGCCACTGAAATAGTCCTACTTCAATGTGTAATGCTAAAGAAATATTATACTATTGCCTATAGCAAGGCTATTTCCTAAGTACTTTTAGTTGAGCTTTCTCTGTGCTCCCATAGTGCTTTGCTTATGACATTATTATAGGACTACTTGTGTTTAATTGTGTGAATACTACATATTTTTCTCTATGCTAAGGCATGAGGGTAGACATATTGTCTTATACATCTTCATAAGTGAGATTGGACACAATACTTGAGATATATAGTTGGAGTAATTGGTATACTGCTGTGATATTTTCATGCCGGGTAAAGTTATAGATTGTGTTGTTCTGAGGCTCACAACCTATAGAAATACTAGGGGTCATCGCTTGTGAGGGAAAAGCAGACAGTAGCTTGAGCAATAAAGTCATCTCTCATCTTTGACTGGTAGACAGTACTTGTGAGTCAGAAGCAAGCCTCTGTAATCAGACCATTTTACATTACTGGGGTTCTTCTTAATGAAAGGCCAACTGAATTTCAACATTTTCTTGTTAGACAAAGGTAGAAGGCTGAACTGTGAGCCTTCACAAACCAAAGCTGACCCTGAGAACTGCTCTGCTCAGTCCTTCCCGAATTGCTGGCCCATAACATCATGAGAAAAACAAAGCAGCTTTTATTAATACCAGTAAGTTTGGGGATAATTCATATTGTCTCAAAAGTAGCTGAGATAAACCATGTTTAAAAGGAAGTGTGATGAAACCTACAGATATGACTCAGTGGAAAAGTACTTGCCTAGCATGCAAGAAACCCTCTATTCAATCCCCAGCACCACAAACACACAAACAAAGAAATGTTTTATTTAGGTGCTCTTCCATCTTGTTAGTCAAATAAAAATATCATTGTCTGTTCTCGATTTGGTCCTCATTTTGAAGTATTTCTTGGATACTCTAGTAGTTTTCAATAAAGTATTAACATGGCAAAATTCCTGCAATAGATTTTAGTGCTGTGTAACAAATGGCTATGAATGCAGCAGTATGAAGGGATACAGATTTATCACCTCACACATTCAGTAGTTCAGTCCTGCTTGGATGTTGGCATCTTCAATACAGAGATCACATGGCTGAAAGGTGCTGGCTGGACTGAGTTCTTATATAAGAGCTCTAGGAGAAGTCTACTTCTACCTCACTCAAATTGTTGGCAGAATCTAGGTCCTTCAAGTTGTAGGACAGAAGCCAGCTTCGTCTCACTGGATGTTGACTAGGGGGCTGTTCTTATCTCCTAGGAGCTGCCTACCATTTCCTGCACTACGCCATTCTTTCACAGCCTTCATGGTTGTTTCTGAAAGACCAACAGGAGTATGTTTCTGCTATTTTGGAACTCTTACTGTTCCCTGTCTCTGACCTCTAGACCTAGGCTTAAATGGGTCATGTGAATAAGCCAGGCCCACCTGGATCATATCCCTTTCTTAAAGTCAGCTGTGCCTGCTAACAAAACTTCATCACAGAAATAAAGTCCCTATATTACAGTCTAGAAAATTATACATGTGTGCATACAAAGGGCCAGAGACCTTGGAGTCCTTAGAATACTTCCCATCACAACTTCTAAGGCTAATATGTGCTCACATTTGTATGATAGTTCGACTAGGTATAAAATTCTTTTTTTTTATTTAAAAAAAAATAAAAGCACAAAAACATATTAACAAACAGACACAAATTAGCATAAAAAATAGTACAATCAAAACTGATCCACAGACAAGGTGACATGGACTCAACAGTTAGGTATAAAATTCTATATATAGAATTATTTTTATCAGTACCTTTGATGTATTATATAGTTATATTCTCATTTCTAGTGTTTCTGCTGGGAAGTTTGATGTAAATGTCATCATATTTTGTAATCAGTTTGCTGTCTTGACGGATTTAGAATTTTCTTCTACTGTAGAGGTTCAGAGTTTTTCTTTTCTCCTTTGTTTAATATTTCTCCTGTTCATCTATGAACACTTTCAGTCAAAATCTTAATCTTTAATTTTATGAAAATCATTTTCATTATTTCTTCTCCATTCCTTTTTTTTTCTTTTTTTACTTTTTATCTCTCCTAGGATTTCAACTGCCTGGATATTAAACTTATATTTCTAGTCTCCATTCTTCATAAACTTTCCTTTACCATTCAGGTTATTATTAATAAGAGCATTCTTAATTAGATGTTGAATACTCTAAATTTATTTTTCAACAATTACCTACTTATCCAGTTTATTGTGGTCTTTATTTCAACAGTTTTTACTTTTTAGTGTTTGCTTTTCTCTTTTGGTTTTAGAACTAATATTGAATTTTTATTTCAGATTATTAACTTTTTCCTTTAGACTATTAGTGAAAGTTGTCTGCTATAAAATTTCAATTTATCTGAGTAGTTTTTCTTCACACAGTACATACTTTCCAGTTTGTTTTCTTCCTATTAAAGTAATTATACATTTCAAGTGTCTAGTTGTCTTAGCTGTGAGCTCATAATGTATGTATATATTGAGGATGAGACAGGAGTGTGCATGTGTGTGTGTGTGTGTGTGTGTGTGTGTTCTACTCCCATGGTAATATAATCAAGCACTTGACAGAATTGAGCCCTGGTCCATGTCATTGTATACATTTTAAGGGTAAAGAAGGGCATGATTCTCAGCTCAGGGGAAATCATAACACATGGACCAAAAATTAGAGTATTTCTCAATCCTTTCTAATTGCTTCTTTCCCCAAATGAAGCCCACTTAGCCAAAGTTTATTTTTAAGCCTTCAGGAAACAGCAGTGTGTGTGGGAACAAACTCTTTCAAATCCATTGTCTCTCCCTGTCCAAAGAGGAAGTGTGTGGAGGGCCTCCCCATTTTAATTATTTTTGTACCTGTTCAGACCCAAACACTAAAAGTCATTACTAGAGACTTGCCAGTGTCCACATGTAAGCTCAAAATGAAAAAAGAAACTTATGGGTAAAATTAATCATTAGATCTATATTAACTAATATTCACAGAAGTCATATCACTTTTCAGATACTCCAAATTTCTCATAGTGACAATTGGTGTACACGGTAAAGAATTTCACCAAGGTTTTAATGATCTTCTTAATATCTCACAGTGAGACCATGAGAGTGATAGTGTGTTCTTACCTGACAGTGCAAGGACAGCCTTCTAGAAATGTAAGAAGAAGCATCCACATCTGAAAATGTCTGGAGGTGTGGAGCAGGGAAGTGCCAAGTTTGATGCAGCAGTATGGTAACAGAGTTACTTCAGTCAGTTGGGGTCGCCGTAAGAAGGATTTATAGACTGGTGTCCTTATAAACAATAGAAAACCATTTCTTACACTCATGGAAGCCAGAAGTCCACGACTGAAGTGCCAGCACAGTCAGGCTCTGGTGAGGACCCCATTCAGGCTGCAGAAGGCCTCGTATCCTCGCATGCTAGAATGAGAGCTGGTTCATTCTATGGGCTTTTCTTTTCAGGACACCACCATTTGTGAGGACTCTATGCTCATTTTATAATCATGTTCTGTCTTGGTTACTTTTCATGTTGCTGAGACAAAATAGCCAACCACCAAAGTTAAGGGAGGAGAGGTTTATTTAGTGCACAGTCTCTAAAGTCTGAGTCTGTATTCAGCTGGTTCCAAGGCAGGGTGGCCTCTCAGAGGAGAAAAGTTCATGGCAAGGAGAAAGTAGCAGAAGCAACAAGGGACCTTAGCAGCTTTTTCTTTGCCTGTTTTATACTTTGTCTCAGCTCCAGGCTTAGAGAGGTGCCAAAACAATCAGTGGACTGGTTTAGTAATCACATATCGCTAATCCCAGCATCACACACTTCAGATTCAGCCACCTCTGAAAAGCCCCAATTATGACCACATGAAACTTTGGGAGACATAAACCATAACACTTTCCAAAAATCTCACCTCCAAAAAAACTCACATTCGGGAATCGGCTTTCAACGTAAGAATTTTGAGGAGGACAAAAATACCCATTCTATAATCATCATCTTTACACCTTGCCATGCTTAACATATTGTTGGCTTCCTTCTCAACCTGCCTACTCATAGATAGAAGATACCTCTTGCAATCAAAGGCATCACATCTCATACAACAGTATCCAGAGACAGAAAAGGACAATTTTTCATTTGTTTCTTTTTCTGAGGATGGAAAAAGTCCTAGAAATTACCTGCAGAGTACTACAGCCCAGGACTGAGTAACATCCCCATAGACCTACTTCAAGGGAAGCGAGGAAAACAGTTGTCCAGAAGGATTCAGTGTTTTTGTGGGAACCAGGCCCTTCCAGCCAAGATGTTGAAGGTTTGGGCACAGAGTACAATGCATATGACTAGTGATTCATAAATGGTACTGTTTGCCAAGCAAAGTACAGGCATATAAGGACTATTATCCTCATTTTAGGAGGAGACAGTAAGACTCAGCACTTACTATACTGAAATACCATGACTACTAAAAAATGAAGTGTCTTTTAGCTATTGAAAGAACTTATCAGTCTGGCTGAAAAGTTCCCTGTGTGCATCATCAAGTCATTAAAAACTTTGGTGAAACTATTGGTATGTAGAGATTTGGAGCTATCGCTCAGAGTCAGGCTCCTATTAATGGAATACTCAAAACTGATATATTAACAGAAAAGCTATTTATTTATAAAGTGAAATATAATTTTTACATAGATTAAAGTAGTTGCACTTATAGGATCATTTTTTTTTCCTGTATAAGTAGACTTTAAAAAGGGAGAAATCTAAGTCAGATCATTGTTTCCTGAGCACCACATTAACAAAACTTAACCAGGAAACCAAATGCCTAGGACCAACTTAGCACTTGGACCAAGTAACTTAAAGGCTAGGTGACAGTTAATCATGATTGTTGTTATGGTTGAGTCATTGTGTCAACTTGAGGAGTTTAGAAGTTTAATTAAGTGACTCACCAGCAGCAGGCCAGGGTTCTTCCTTTGAAAACATCCTGAGCCTGTGCAAAAGGAGGGCAGAGACACGATATGAGTGCTACACTCACCCTAGGGACTAGCCTGCTTACAATATAAGGAAGGCAAAGAGGCTTCTTCTCCCCTTTTGGGCACTTTTTGCCTTTGCTGTCTTCTGTCGCATTGAACTGTTGATGCTCAACCATGCCACCCTACCTAGGACCCACCTGATTATAGACTGAAATCTCCACAAATTGTGAGATAAACCTTTCCCTCTTTAATTTGGGCTTCAGATATTTTGTTTCAGTGCTGAGAAAAGTAACCAACACAACTGTCAACCTGATCAGATTGGAAAACACCTAGTAAATTCTAAAGCACATTTCTGAATGAGTCTTTGAGGTAGTTCCCAGAGAAGACTGACATGTGGGACAGCAAACTGATAGAGAAGACTAGCCTTGGATGTCTTGGCAGCATCCAGTAGGGTGGGGACTTAGATGACTTGAAAATGGAAGGAGGGAGTTTGCTGGAACATGCTCTTGCTCTCTCTGTTCCCCAGCTGTGAGGAGATGAGCAGCTCTGCTCCCTAGTCCCTTTCACCCTGATGTTCTTCCTTGCCTTAAGCCCAGGCCCTGGAGTGAGCTGACCTTGAACTGACACTTCTGAAACCGTGGGCCAGGATATGGCTTTCCTCCTCCAACTTGCCTATGTCAGGTGCATTGCCACCATGATGGAAAGCTGACTAACACAGCTCATCAACAGTCTCGTTGCTGAGACAAAATATCTGACACCTAGAGTTAAAGGAGGACAAGTTTATTTTCACTCGCAGTTTAGGATTGTTTCAGTTTATAATCAGCTGGCTCCAAGGCAAGGTGGCATGGAACAGGGATATCACAGTGGAGAAACAGTGTCCCTGACTTACTTTCTTAGAAAGATAAAGAGTCTCCAGAATGCTTTGTATTTAAAGAGGCATAATTTCAGCCCCTAGACTTAGAACTGGTATGATGGCTCTGTTATTTAATTTGAACTGTACTGAACAGAACTTTTTGTCTTCACATATTTCCTTTCCCATTTCACAGTATTAAATTATTCCACTCTTAAAATTTGAGCCTTGACAGTATTTAACATTTTCAGAATAACAGAACATTGGGTTGGCAAGAAATTTCCAATAAGTTTTATTTCACAGTTGAAGAAACTAAAACCCAAAAAGGTTGAGCAGCTCTCCTAAGATTACACATATCACTTCTTATAGCTGTACCTTTATCAGTGAGGAAATAGAACCATAGCGAGGTGAAGTAGATTAGGTCCCATATCAAAATATGACTATTATTTTATAGATAAAGCAATGGGTGACTTTGCTGTGGTCCTATATCAAAACATACTCTTGGAACAAACTATGAAATCTATAGTAAGAATCCCCTGAAGTAAAATATGCAGGAAGCCAAAGTAAAATGTGACAGGAGTATATTTTGTAAATATTAAACTGGTGCATTTTTATTTCTCCCTTAAATCACACTCGCTGGCAGCCTTAAATTTTCAAAGCTGAGCTCAAGGCTTATGTCTCATGGGAAAAAAGAGCATTGCCAAAGAGCAAAGAGGCCACAGTAGCCAGTTTTGAGATTCAGATCTGAATTGCTCAGTCTCTCTGGCAAGAGAGAAGTCTTGCAAGCCAGATGTTGTCAAAAACAAAAGAATACCCCAAATTATTTTATTTCCCTGTTTCAACCTATACAGGCTTACGTGGTGTGCTTGATTATGCAGTACTGGAGGAACCACTCAGATCCTAAGAGATAGGGGAAGGAAGGCAGGCTTCGGGGGTCCTGGTGAAGGGTGATGGGTAGCGAAAGAAAGTGGGAAAGCAAAGCACGAAACCTCTGGTTTGCCTTTATTCAAGTTCAAACGTATCTGTTTCCTCAGTGTAATGTATACTCATCCATGCAACCTCTGCCCAAGCCGGTCTCCTCTCATGCGAACCTGGATTTACGTAAGCTCCAAATAACACCAGTGCTCCACCAGAATACCAGGTTCCACACTCACTGAGCTACGGGACAGCATCCATCTGTAACTCTCTGGTATCCTCAGATTTTTTGTCTTCTCCTGTGTATTTTCTATCATGCATTAAAAAAACAATTCTGTAAATACAAAAGTTCCAGCAGCAGATACACTAACACAATAACGTCAGCAGTAATAAAAAGCAGTAAATATGTTACTTTTATGTCTCCTTCCTGTTACTGCTTCATGTCACTCCTTTATTTAAACATAAACTCCTGAAAAGCATTGCATATACACAAGTTTACCAACCTATTTCTTTCCTGCCCTTTACATATTAATACTTTAAAAATATGAATTAGTATATATTTTCAAATAGAAAATTCACAAATCTTAAATATACAATTCAATGACTTTTGCCAAATGTAAAATCCATGCTGCCATTACTCAAATAAAATCTGAATATTTCTAATCATCCACAAAAGTTCCCTCACACTTTGATGGTAAACAGCAACATCTCTGACTGAGTCAACCATTGTTTGGGTTGATATTATCATAAATTCTTTTTATATTTTTAGAGCTCAATATAAAAAGATGCTTAGGACATAAACTCATCCATTTATGCATTCTTTTTTTTTTTTTTTTATTTTAGAAACATAAAAGTACAAAAACATATTGACAAACAGACACCCATTATCATAGAAAATAGTACAATCACAACTAATCTATAGACAAGGTGATATGGTCTCAACAGTAGTTGTTGTTTTATCCATTCATATCTTCGAATTGTAGATG
>PVLD010029291.1:0-18254 GCA_004027595.1 Dinomys branickii
AAAGAGACAAAAATGTATGTATGTATATATGAATATACATATATGCAGGAGGGCTAACATGGTTCTACTATTGTATTATATCACTTAATGCTAAGGAATAATCGATGACGGGTTATTTGATCAATATTGTATGTCTGTATGTGTTATCCTGAACACACACTTCGAAGATATCAATATGCAAAGCAGCAACTATTGGTGGTTTTTTGTTTTTGTTTTTGTTTTTTTTTTGCCTGTTTTGTTTTCTGTCTTTGGATTTTTGGTTTTTGTGTTTTTCTGTTGTTGAGAGGATTAATTGTCTGACCAATTTTGCATGTCTGTATATGGGTTCATATATTTACACTTCGAAGATATCAATGGATAAAGCAATAACCACTGTTTAGACCAGGTCACCTTGTCTATAGATTAGTTGTGATTGTACTATTTTTTATGCTAATTGGTGTCTGTTTGTTAATATGTTTTTGTACTTTTATTTTTTAAAAAATAAAAAATAAAAAAAAAAGAGAAAGATGAGATTAAAGCTGCTAAAGATGTTTGATCTTCATCGTATCTTAACTCTATTTGGAACTCTATTTTGGGAAATAGAATTGGACTTAAGCCAGATCAAATCATAAATGATATTTTAAAGCCATCTTTCTTATCCACGGTTGGTTGATATAATTCAATTTTCGTCATAACCAGGTTAATATTTCACTAGAACCGGTAGTTTCAGTTCTCCAGTTACTCCACATCACTTGGTAACAACCATCACACCTGATACCCCTCACTTCTGCTCTACCAGAACTTTCTCTAGATCTTTCTCCCATACCCATTTCCCATACCCAGCAGCCAAAGGGTTAATGCTTGACACAGCAAGGAAATCGATTGTTACCTGCTTTATATATCTCCCTTTCCCTCATTATTACAGTTCTTAATCTCTTGCTAATCAATTACACAATTTAAAAAAAAAACCAAAATAACTTTATACCTTAGAACTTGACCTACTCACATTTAGCACTACATTTCAAAGTTACATCAAATTAAAACCCATAATCTTAATGTTTTTCTGTTTAAAATAATAAGAATATGTATAGTAATGTTCTAATTCTTGAATCCCTTGGAAGGTGCTTCCTTTTGGAGTGCGCAGGCCATTAATCTAGAGGAAACTTTCCCCAAAATCGAGCACAGTGAGGTGCTCCGTGCATGTTGCTAGTTTGTGCTTTGGGGAGAAAGCTTGCTTCACAGGGAGACGAGAGCTGCTCAGTGAGTGCTGGCCGTCATCCAGTGCATTTCATCATATTGGCAATTTCTCTGGCCTTTGCCTTCACTCTACTCCACATGTGCCGGCCGAACTCCCTTGGTGACCTGTGGGAGCTGGCCTTAACTCTCCCCATCCTGCCCCCTCTCGTACTATGACTCAAGCCCTCTACTCGTTGCACACTTTCACCTTCCTTACCTTCAGCTTTTGCCACACACAGATCCAAATTCTGCGACCGACATTTTCTTCATATCAAGACTCTTAATATCAGGACTCTTTGTCCCTGTTTTATGTTCAGTGAAACAGTTTTTCTTAAGTGTGGGAAAGGCTAAACTCACTGGATTATTTTGTATTCGGAGTGACAATATTTCCATCCAAATCTCCACGAGAGCATGCTTCTGTATGCAGTCTCATTTGTCTACTCTTTACATATAGCAGCTGCACATTTTTAGCTACTGAGGAGTTTGATTGCCTTTCAGATTCAGAAAAAAGTAATCACAGCTGGTGTGGGGTGTGGAGAATGGCTGTCTTTGTATTTTTGCTTGCTGCTTTGATGTAATGAGTGTCATGCCAGTAGCCATCAAAAGCATGTTCACCTGAGATTGTTCCTTTACAAACAAGAACATGACTTTGAGTGCCGTACATCGGTTGCCAAGCAGTAGGATAATCCACTTTTCATTTCAAAGGCTATATTGTAATCATGAAACAGAAGTGTCCCGCTCATTTCTTTGCAAGAGTCATTGGATAAAGATTCTCTTATCATAATCCTATTAAAATGTGTTCATTTTTACAGTGCACCTTTATAATAGTATTTATCCTTCTAAGCACCTAGGGGGAAGGCTGGTAAAAGACAAGTCCATTCAAATTTTCGGAAAAGAATAGTTGCACAAATCAAGTGGGTGTGGTAAAAGCTGAGACATGAATACCTACTAATATCCATGGCAGGAAAGAATAGCTGGTAATTCATGAATTAGGGCTTTTTTAAAACTATGATTGGAAAAGATAGTAATTTACTTACTAAAATGTCCCATATTGATTATTAGTGCAAATGGGCAAATGTTGGCTAAACTGAATTTCCTGAGCCTTGAAATAACTGCCTGTACTTAGCTGTGGTGTTCCTAATACATTGTCCTTTATAGGCACTGATGGCTCTGAAGTTGTACCACTATTTAAAAAACAAGTAATTGGCTTTGACAGGCACTGTGCAAGCAGAGCCATAATTACTAAATTGACTCTGCCGGGCACATTACCTGGTTCTCAGTCTTTCTGTTGGTGTGGGTGCTGTGCTTTCTTCTCTTTGTTTTTCATTTTGCACAGGAGCTGCTTCCAATTCCTGATGACTTCTGGAATCTTTGCCTTAGGTGCGGTCTCTCCCTCCCGCCCCCAGAATCAATTGTGTAATCTTCCTGTATTGATCTGACTTCATTTATCTAACAGCTGCATAAAATGATTTTCCATTTCCACAGGCTTTTCTCTAGATTTGAAAATTCCAAAACAAAGTGCATTTTCAAGCATCTCTAGATCTGACACTATCTGGAAGTGCTAGAATTTTCATTTATTTTTACACCTGAAATCAGGCTATTGTTTTTCTCAAGAGTGCCTGTGGTTCATATAATTGAGAAAATATGTACTTTATTTCACAAAAATTTTGAAAGTTACTTGCAAATTAGTATAGTCTTGATGTTTGATAATATTAAATGTCTTTTTATTACAAGTAATTGTATACTGGTAGGAAATCACTACACTGTCCAATTTATGTTTTGAAAACTAGAAGAATTACCTCTTTTAAAGCTAAATTGACATACTTTTCCCCTTTAGGCACCATCATGTAATTTGATAGACAATTATTAGCTTCCTGGGATGTGTCATATTTTACTCTTGAAATAGTTACTAAATTGAACACAAAAAGGAGTTGTAATAGCTTAAGGTTGTTTAAGGATCTGCCTTCTCCTTATCTAAGAGCAAACATGACCTATAGGACAAAAAGCCAAAAAAAGCTCTTCATTTCAAAACAAAATATATATGAAATAAGTTTTGTATTTTTTTCTAAGGTAAATCTGAAATTTTGTGTTGCAGGTATTTCTCATAAAAATTTGCTGTGAAGCTTCCAGTGCTGACCTTTAATCACCCACTTGTCTGTGCTGTTTGACTTCTAAGTTGTTGACTTGTTGAGATGGAAGAAACACTCACTTCTCTTTATACTAGTAAATGTACTGTAAGTTCCTCATGGCTGCTGAGACATAAATCTGGAGTAGATACATTTTTTAAAGACTAAAGCTGGGGGATTTTAGTATGTCATTTTTGAGATAGAAATTCTGCATTGATTTAATTTAGCTTACATTCAAATTACACACCTCTATGAAGGTTCCGTTTCATTCTGAAGTCTCATTTTGTGAGGCCAAGAGTGCCTCCAACTTGTCTTTGCTTCTTGGCCCCACGGGCTTTGGCAGGACCTGTTGGCTGGCAGGTGATGGCTCAGAGATGCAAAAAGCAAACGTGGGTTGAGACCCCAGGGTAGTATCGAGCGCAGGAGCACTTCTCCTCCCCAAGCACACCATAAGCGTTCCTTGTTTGAGTTCCTGGTGATCTTGTCTCTGGCCTTCTTCCATTCCACCCATTCTGTGGCACTATTTCTTTGGTCCTACCTCACCCCACAGACCACTGGGCACTTTGATCAGCAGACCATGCAAGGTCTCTCTATTATTTTATGAATTTATTTTCCTCTTAATCCAGTATGATCAAACTCATCCTTCCTCATCAAACCATCTTCCTGAATGTACTCGCTGTGACTATGGTGATTATCTTTCTTTATGAAATGTCACCATTGCATGTATTTAAACTCATGTGTTGTGCTACAGTTTTCATTTTTTCTTACTTTGCCATTTAATAAATTTAAAATATCTACAACTGTGTGTAAAGGTAGTTCCTTGTTTCTACGGCTGCAGGTTTGTTCTGGCATAGCCACCATGCACTGCTCACGGTTCACCTTAGGGCTCCTGCCCACCTCCGTGGCCTCCTCTCCTGCCATTTTCCCATGCTCCAGTCTTCTGTATATTCCTAAAATAGCAGATCTCTGCAACTCTTACGTGGCCTCTACGCTGGCCAGCATCATGGTTTTTGCTCAGTGCACACTGTACCTCTTTTGCCGACGTCAAGATGCTGTACAAGCCAGTGGCTCCTAAGAGCCTTGCTCGTGTTGGCTTTGTTCACTCTCATCTCAGTAATTCAATTGGTAGATACCGAATAAAATGTATCGTTAGTTGAAAAAGCAACTGTGTGAATTAAACCAAGACCTAACAACTGAATCTAAGAGGTTCTTAATGCACCCAAATACGCAACCAGGGAATAATAATAGTGTCCCTGTATTATTGAGTAGCTGCTAAAGCTGAGAAAAATGAAATAAGTTAAGTTACATGCAGATTCACAGTGAAGAGGGCCTTTGACTATATATTTGTTTATGTGGTGGTAGCTTAGATTCAGAAATCTTTGGGTATAAATGTATGACTTCTTCTCACTGCTGTGATTATCAATTTCCTAACTACTGATATTTACCATTACTTAGCTCACATGTTCAGGAGCTATAGACTGAACAAGAGATAACAGACTAATTAAAACACTTCCACTTAGTACCACTGTACTGTAATTTCTGTTGTAAAGATCTAGGATATTGTGCTGGAGGTAATGGGCAAAATTCCTGTCCCAGTGGAGTTTACATTTTTGTGAAGGACAAAAGAAACAACTAAAGGCTTAGTTTCAAGTGGGGTCAAGAAGTTTGATAGCAGTCCAGTGTAGGGGATTGGTGGTAGGGGCTAATTTCAATTGGTGGTCTGAATAAAGTTGTGGCTAAGGAGAGGTCAGGTATGGAAAAATCCAAAGAAGCAGTGATCTAGGTCAAAGACTGGGAATTGTGGGGGGAAACAAGCTTGGTGGTTTGCAGAGCAACAAGAAGTACTCTGCGGTTGTAGCTTGGTGAGTAAATGGGGGAGTAGAGGAGCGGAGGGAAGAGAATAGGTGGGTGCGAATCACGTAGGACCTTATTAGACACTGAGATGACTGTGGATATCACTGGGCACTGGAAAGTTATAAGCCAAGGAATTCTGTGATTTGATGTAAATATCACTTTGGTGATGTAAATTATCAGTTGGTGAAGTGTGACCAGTTAGCAGATGAGTGTTAACGTTCAAGGTTGTAGACATGGAAATGGTGAGACACGGTTAGATCTAGGTATAGAAAAGCAGATGTTATCATGTGGAATGTGTGTATGGGGGAGCAGGAGTGAAATGTTTTGGGGAGTTAAGGGGTGTTGGATGTAGGGGAATGACAGGGCCTCAGAGACAGGAAGAGGCAGATGGAGCAGGCTCTGAGGGGGAAGCAGGAGCTCTGTCCCAGACAATCTTGCTTGGTTTGAGATACCTGTACGACATTCAGGGAGCTTGGCTAGCAAGGAGTTGTAATAACAACCCCAGGCCCTGGGAAGTGTTTAGATCTTGGCTTGTAAATATAAATAGTAATTCGTGTACAGATGGTATTTCAGGGGCCCCTGGTGGAGATCATCTTAGGATTAATGGGAGTGAGGGGAGGAAAAAATTGTGAAGTGCTTAACATGAAAGGCTCACCTCAATGCCTAGAAATCAAGGACACAATGAGCAAACAGGTGTAATGGTGTGTGTGTGTGTGTGTGTGTGTGTGTGTGTGTGTGTGTCTGCATCTGCTTGAAGCCTTCCAATTTATTTTCTGGAGTAACCATGTACCGGCTAATAAAGCTTTTGCCCTGCTTGTTGAAGAACATAGTGACTGAGTCAGAAATTAACAATAATTTCTTCAGCATTTGCCATACACTAGGCATTCCTATAACTGAGTGACATTTATTAACTCATTTAATTCACATAGCAATCTAACAGCTAGCTACTACAGTTGTGCCATTTTATGGATGAGAAAACTGAGGTACAAGAAGGGTTAACAAATCATCAACCAGCTGGTAAGTGCTCAAATCCTGAGATTTTAACCCCTACATCAGCTTCATTAATTCACTCATCCACAGGCAGGCATTGACACTGGTGACAGACAGGCATGCAAGGCAGCCTCTTCCCCTGCGGGAACACACAGACAGCCACAGTCCCTGCTTATAGGGCTTCTCCAGCACAGCTGTGAGCAGAGACCGAGCATCCTGTACCAAAGAGTTTCCAAAATTTTTTTCTAGAAAATAACCAAGTGCACGAAAAACATTTTAATGTTCTGTTGATGAAGAGGTCATTAATCTCTAGACTACATTAGCGAAGAGAAAACCTGCATAATGTAAGTGGATTGCCAGGAGCTCCAAGAAACCGCCACTCTGATTGCTATTTTAAGTAGAGATTGTAAATATTGACAAATTGAGATTAAATTTCCCAGCTCCCCTTTTCTGCCAGCAGTAAGGGCACTGAAGATCTGGTTTAAATGAATTGTTTTGCATGTTTTGTTAATCACTCATTTCATATAAGCCTGAATATTTTCTCACATTATGGAATACATCATTTTAAAGATGACAACAATACTAGAAGATGTAAAAGCTTAAATTGATAATATTATTTGTTTCTTCAAAAGTAAATGCAATATTTAGCCCCTAACCATAGCCCTAACCCTAACCCCAACCCTAATCCTAACCCTAACCCTAACCCTAACCCCAACCCCAACCGCAACCCCAGCCCTAACCCTAACCCTAACCTTAACAAACCTAACCCTAACACTAACCATAACCTTAACCATAACCCTAACCTTCTTGAGTAGGTGGGGAGGGTCTTCTTCCAATATAAAATGGATTATAAAGAAAAAGTTTTTTGGAAAACTGTTGTTTGCAAAAACACCTTATATTTCACTGGTTATTTATATTTAGTCTCTCTTCACAACAAAAATAAACTCTCCAGTGGTGGTTTACATAGCTGTATTAGCTGAGAAACTCAGCAGCAATAATTTATTGCTAAATTTCATACCCCAAAGTGGGCTCAGCAGCAAATCCTTACCACCTTGATCCTTTCACATGTCTACCACTTAGCCACAGAAGCACCTGTTTAGTGTCTCCAAAACACCAAATGATTATGCTCTAAATCTTTTGTACCTTATTGCTTTCATTTTTGTCTTCAGATGTCTAATAAACTGCTATGATTGCAAATGGCACTGCCGATCCATTGGTAGAGCAAGGAGTTGGGTTTGCGGGGGCAGTGGGAATGGAACGCATACTGAGCACCTTCTGGGTCCCAGATGAACTAGACTGTTTAAACATGCTTTAGGCCTCCAAGCAAACCTATGCCATAAATATAATTGGTCTTAATTTGCCAATGGTAAGCAGGGAGCTCAAAGGTTAGTCATTGCTTCCATCACAAAGCTTACAGATGGGGTCACCAGTCTCATGGGCTGAGTGGAATACAGGCTGAAGGAATCTTTTAGCGGATTGAGTGGGTTGATGGAAAGTTGTTCCCTATGTGCTACTTTTATTATGTTTCTTCTTTTTGTAGATAGAAAGGATAAGCACCCCTGCAAGGCCTTTCTCCCACTGTAGTAATTGGAATATGTAAATCCACCTTTCTAGTAGAGTCACTTGAGGGTAGTTGGGCGTTTATAAGCAAATATTCATACAGTCCACATGAATTAATTTTTGGTTAATTAAGGTCTATGAGTCAATAATCTCTCAATTTGGGAGACAGTTGCACTTTAATTCTCAAGTAGCCAAAATTTGAAAACAGCAAGTAAAACTTCTCAAAGGCTAAGAAGGCTCATACAGCTGTAGACTATGTACTTAGTTGTAGTAACTGAAAAACGTGGCAGCTGCTGTTCTCATTTTGTTTTGCTTTGCCTGTGAAATGCTCTACCTGTCTAGTAAGACACAGCCATATTCTCTGTTATTCCAGACAAAGCCTTTGGAGTATAGGTTTGGCGAGGCTGGCATGAGCGTGCACTCACATGCTGGCACATGCGAAGGGCTGCCTGAGTGTGTGCTATGATTTGTAGACATGGAATTGGAACAAATATACCGATAAAGGAATTTGTCTGATTTGTGAATTTATTTGAGTTTACTTCCATTTTATAAAAAATGTTCATCATGCCCACTTCAGTAGTTTAAATCATAAGCAAACAACAAAGTAATGCTCTACTTTCCCTGATGAAAATAAAGTACGGTATTGGAACAACAGGAGTCTTTAAGGCATATAAGTATTAGCAGCATGATTGTGAAGGAAGCATCACTCCTAATCTTCACAACATTTGAGAGGATTTTACTGCCTGTAATAGCCATACATATAAGTAGTATAATATAGTATTCTAGCTGTTAAATGTGTTTTTTCTCTACTTTTGACTTCATGCTTTAGCAGTACAGTATAGGCTATTTATAGCCTTCCGAGCAGTAGAGTAAAGCAGTAGAAAATGTAGGCTGTGAAGAGTTGTTCCTAGCGTGATCTGAGTTATCATGCTTATTAGCTGTAGGATCTTGGGCAGATTAATCTTTCTAAGGCTCACATGTTTAATCAATAAAGTAAAGTTGTGAGGATTAAATGAGATAGTGCACCAGGTGCTTAGCACAGGGCCTCCGCAGAGAGTCACTCAGTGAGTGTTGGCTGTTATACAATCATCGCTGTCACCATCTTTCTTTTACTTTTTCTCATTGCTGAGACAAAATATCCAACACCCAAAGTTAAAGGATGAGAGGTTTGTAAGTCTCACAGTTTGCAGAGGTTTCAGTTCCTAGTTGGCTGTCTGAAAGGCAGCGGTGCTTGGCAGGGGGGCATTGCAGAGAAGAAACAGTTCATGGCAGGCAGAAGGCAGAAGGCAGCAAGTGGCTAAGGACAAGCAGTGACCTTCCTTCTGTCCCTTCGAGCCACTCTTAGGGAGTAGCAAGTAGCGCTAACACCGAGGGTGGGGCAGCCTTAATCCTAGCATCACACCATGAATGGATCCCGGCACCACATACCCTAGATCCACAAACCTCCTAAAAGCCACATGTTTGATGCATGAGGCTTGGGGGGATCTAGATAGAAGCCGTACCATCATCACTGTGCTACGCCACCCTTCATACTTCTGTGCCCCTGCAGCTCTCTACTCTGCATCCTTTCCCACTGAATCTCCTTATGGAAAAGTTCTTGTTGTGCTTTTTAAAGAATGTCACTTCTTCCTGAAAGCCTTTCCTCATCTTCAACCCAGACACGGTGATGTGTTCCTCTGTAGTGCTGCTTCCTTACACTTTCCTCCTGTGGCACTAACATTCTACGGCGTGGCTGCTTACAGGGCAGGTCTCTTTGTGTGGATTGTGAGGGTTATGATGCTCAGTGCTTTTCTCTTTGTCATTGCATCCCCAGGAGCCACCGTGGCATGTGGCAGGCAGGGGTGCTCCAGGGAGGACTATGCAATTGAATTTCTAACAGGCTGTGCTGCATCTGGTCTAAGAACTATGCCTCTGAGAATCTGGGATGTTTTAACAATAACCACCTGCTTCTTTGCAACTATTACATGAGGCTGAGATCTGTTTTGATATCCTCCATAATCTGAAGTTGTGATTAAATGAATCTTAATGTGGTATAAGGGTAAAATGTAATGTAATAAAATATAACCTGCATAAAGCATTACTAGGTCCTTTATGATAATGGAAGAGTAGTACAGCCCAGCTTCTAGACATGGCTTTGTTAAGTCTCAAGCAGTTACCCCTGTGATGGTTACCTGTGATTGTTGACTTGATTTGAGAGATGCCCAGGAGATAAGTAAAGCACACATTTTCCTGTTGCTGAGATACAGTACTCAGCAACCACAAATTAAAGGAGGAGAGGTTTATTCTGGCTCATGGTGTGTGGAGGTTTCCAGGGATTAGTCTGCTAGCTCCAAGGCAGGGCAGCGTGGCAGAGGGGCAGGGCACAGGAGACTTGTTCATGGCGTGGGAGTCAGGAAGCTGAGAGGGATAAAGCGAGGAAGAGACCTGTATGCCCTTTCAGGCCCTGCCCACACTGACCCATCTCTTCCCATCAGTCTTCATCTTCTAGTAACACACCTCGTTATAAACACAGCAGTGGACAAATTCAGGGATGAGAATCCCACACCCCATGATCCAGTCACCTCCCAACAGCCCCACATATATGCACATGAGGCTCTGTGGGGGTGTGGGCATCAAATGTAAACCGTTGCAGCACACCTCCGGGTGTGTCTGGGTGGGTGATGGAAGTGTGACCTTGGGGCTATATCTGGTCCCTGGGCCCTTTGCTTTTAGGATTTTCCTTTGTGCTCTGCTTCCTGGCTGCCCCATGTTCAGCTGTCCTCCACCAGGACATCTCCCCCTTGGAGCCAGTTAACCGTGGACTACAACTTCTGAAACCATGAGCCCAAGTGAATATTTTCTTCTTTAAGTTGTGTATATAAGATATTTCGGCCCAGCAACAAAAAGCTGACTAATACAGGTCCTCACTGTCACCGCCCCATTGCTCTAATTTTCATATGTGATTTTGATAGTGTCAGCTCAGCTCTAGAACATAGCCTTTATGAATATGGAGGCGTGTCTCCCAATTTCTTACCAACAAATAGATGAGTACATTTGTGCTAGGGGACAGAGTTTGAATGTCAAAATGTGCTCTCATTTGAAGTGATTTAACATTCCAGTGAAGTGCTTCTTAGTCATATGATATTGACCATATTTCTGTTTGAACTAGCTAGTTGCTCTTTGCCTGTATAATTTTACATGGAAAGCAATACAAAATGTTAAATAATAAACAAACCAAAATCTCTCAAGTAGGTCTGGGGTTATGTTCTTGGGGATACAGTTATATGTATATTCTTTGAGAATATGAGGCATTGGGGATTTTGTTTAGGTGATAGCTTTAAAATTTATCTAAAATATCTCCTGGGCTGTCATTAAGCACTAGGCTTATTTTCTATCCTTGTTAGTGTCAAATGAGCCCTATTTCTAATCTGCGGAGGGAGACCAGACACTGGCCAAACTACATCATTGTCACATAGTGGAATGGTCGTGATCAACCCCCAGAACCTGCAGCTTAGCGGCTAACACTATGGTCACACTCCCACAGGTGATTCAGTTTTGGCAAAAGTGCATAAATTTGTCACATTAAAGTAATATTATTAATTGAATTTTACTGATTTTGCAGTTTTATTTGTATTTAACTTGAAAAATTGTTCTGGCTTGATAGTTGCTTAAAAGAACAATAGACACAAGGGGTTTAGTTATACACTCATGCATATTTAAATAAGATAATTTTTAAAGTAATGCAACAGTGTGTCTTATTTTCTTCTCCTCCCAATTACTTCAAAGGAAAACATGTAATTAGGCAACTTTGAGAAATGCTGTGATGGGTTCTACTTATGATGCTGGGTTTTTTGTGGAAGAGTTTGTTGGAAACTTAAAAGCTCCTGCAATGGCACCCTGCATGCCACACCGGTGCACAATAAATGCTTCATGATCCAAGAGGGTGCTCAGTTCTTTCCTTCATTCTGCTGCATGCTGGTTTTGTATGTTCCTAGCTGATCTGATGGCCCAAAGAGTACTTGGATTTAAGGATCCCTTCAGATCTTTCCACCTCTAAAATCTGAGTGTACAGAATCTACACATTTTTGCCATTTGTTTACTTTTCTGCCTCACTATGTCACCAAATCTGATCCATAAAATTGGATTTTTTTCAACTTCTTAGACATCAGCAACACCATGTTTGTGTTCAATCAGTTTTCTTGAAACACAACTTCACCTCTCGGAAGTTGTGAAGCCTTTTTTCTCTCTTTGAAAGAAAAGGAAAAAAGAAAGAAAGAAAAGAAATAAAAAGAAGGCACTTAACTCAGACTTTAGAACATATAGGACTAATTTATCCCTTTGAAAAGAAATGTAATACCCCTGACAAAAGCTTCTGGACAGAAGGCTGAGGGATGGTAATGGCTCCTCCCTGGCTCCTATCCTGAGGCCGTCAGTACTCTTAATTGGCATGAAATCTCCCCAGTAGGATGACACACGTTCTTAGGGACTGATTTGCATGGGGCATTACATAGTCTTGTGTTGGGGCATTAGTAATGAAACAACTCAGCCATGGACATTACAAATTATGGCACCTCAGGCCAGTCCTTGAGCTTGGTGAATGAGTGAGATTCTTTGAGCAACATTAATGTGGTGCCATATTATTAGCCACTTTAATTTCTCAGGGAAAGACCTGCCAAGCTGCAGGAAAAATAATAGAGGAAACCCTTTCCCAATGGATCAGGGAGTGCCCACCTCTGAAACGGTCAACAAGCCTGACTAGAGACCTAAATCAACCCAGGAATTCTCAGATACGGCCCATTTAAGAAAATTCCTCTCTAATGGGTGATTAATTCAGGTTACTGTGTTCTGGGTAGCAGATTGGAAAAGGGGAATGTAACCTTATAACTTTTTGGTTGATGGGCTGTAGGTGAACTCAGGTTTGATTTGAAGCAAAAAACCATGCCGTGAAGAAAAATGTTTATGGCTGCCATTTGGCTTAAAGAGCCCTGAGGCTCCCATCTTTTTATAAAATATAGGCTTAGAACAAAAATATTTAGGCGCTGTTCTGTAAATTAAAATTTGGCTTCTCCTTAGGCTTATGATTTGAAGTCAACTTTTGGACCAAAGTAAGATAATTAAAAGGAAAACGGAAGCAGAGCAATGACAGATGTGACTCTTAGCCTTGGTGTACAGAAAAACCCCGGCCGTTTTTCTTTTGCTCAGCACAGACTGTAGATTTAGCATCAGGACAGCAGCCATATTCAAGAGAAGAAAAGAAAAAGAAGTTACATATAGGTCTTGTGACAGCATCTGTCACAGAGAAGCAAATGAATATTCTTACAGGGACGCCACATTTAAGAAATTGCTTTATATTGTCTTTCGAGTTGCTTTATGTCTATTTAATAAGCAACACTGAGTTCAAAGATAGCTTTGCCTGTACAACATTCACAATAAGAAATGATGTTCTTGGTGCTTTGGTACAATGGACTAAGACAGTAATTATATCATCAGTACCTGTCAGAGTCTGGGGTGGGAGAGCAGAGGGGCTGGGTGGGGAAGCGTTAGAAATGGAAGACTCACAACCCTAATTAACTACTGCTTACTCAATGATCTCTGACCATATAAATGGTGCTGACTATATGGAGCCTGAAGTAGTGAATAAGATGAATGATTTCATAATAGGAAGAAAGGCCCTAAACATTTCTTTTTATATACTGAGAAATTAAGAGGCAGTGATAGTTTAAGAACAGATGCAAATATTTGACAGCATAAGCTTGCTATAAACAATCGAAAGTCAAATAACCATACTAGTTAATTATTCTTTTCATTTCTGTTGTTGGCTGCCAAGGGTAATTTTGCTATTATTTTCTTCTCCTCTCTACCCTGAAGAAAAAGGACAAATTAGTTAGAGATTTCTGTAAAATGGATGTTTGTAATTTCCTAGCCGCGTTTTTCCAAGCTAAGAGTGCTAGAATCAGACCCCATGTTCTCTGCATGGCTGTGATGTCTGGGTAGTCTTTCTGTGGAAACAAGACACTATATTTTCTGAGGGTTCTTCAGTGAATAATTCTTTGGTATTTCACACTTATCAGTAACATCGGTTTAATTTCACGCAAGACTTCTTGTTTCTAAATGGTTTTAAGTAGTTTCTTTGGGCTAAATTCTGAACTCCTTTTCACCTTCAATCTAGTGAGAGGAGCTGGCAAGTGGGTAAAAGAGCCACAATCTCTGCCGTGGGGCTTTGTGTGTGTGTGTGTGCGTGTGTGTGTGTGTGTGTGTGTGTGTGTGTGTGTGTGTGCAGAAGCCCAAGACTCTAAAGTTGTTCTTGGTTTCCAAACAACATCTGTATTTCTTAGCTTTGCCATTTCCTCTCTTTTTTCTCATCCTCCTGAGCTTAGACAAAGATGAAATGATTTGGCAGTAAAGCAAGCAAAGCTAAGTCTTTGAATCTTTTGGCTCCCTGTACATGGGAGAAAGAGCTAATGTACAACTCACGCTTTGAAATGGTGAAGCCAATCTGGAATAGTCAGCTTCATACAATGCCTTCAAGATTTTCCACATCCCTAGTCTCTTTGTTAGAAAGCATATCATGTGGTTGTATTTTAGTGCTGGGTAGAAAGTGCTTTTTAACTTCCTTCCTGGACAGTGTTAGAGAAAGTTCTGTATTGACAAGCAACCCCAAATATTAACGGTTTCATATAACAAAAGTTTAGTTTTTGCCCATTGTCCATTTTCAGATTGTGAAAGGGTGAGGATCTGCTTCCTGTGTTTGCTCAGAGATCGATGGATCTGCTTTTGGGTGAGGCTCCATTACATTTTAACCCCATTACCACATAAATGGTCAAAATAGTAAGTGTGGAGGATTGTGTGAGTAGGTTTAGAGTCAAATCGTGAATGTGGGATGCATAATTTCTGCCCAATTTTCATGGGCAAAGTTTTGCTTAGGGGCCCTTCATCTAGCTGCAGGGGACCAGGAGACTAGCTGTGCACAGAGGCAGAATGCAAGTTATAGCAAACATGGAATACTTTTTTTTCTCCCAGAAATAGTAAAATTTGGCATTTACCTTATTCATCCTAAGGAGGAAGATAAGAAACAACTGGAACCCTTGGTGAATGTTATGGCCTGTATCTAGCTGCACCCCGAAGCCTCATACAGTGGTCAGAAATGTGGCTGGATCCTGGGTGTGTGATGCAGGGATTAATGTACGAAGATGAGATTAAATGTGCGCCACCCTGGGGTGAGTGCTACCTGCCATACAAGTGGGTAGTGGTGATGAAATATGAGGGACAGAAAGAGGATTGCTGTCCTTACTTGCTGCTGGCTAACTTCTGCCCGTCCTACTTTGCCATGGATTATTCTCCTTTATGATGCCTCTCTCTCTTGCCACCCTGACTTGGAGCCAGCTATGGACTGAAACCTCTAAAAACCATGAGTTGAAATAAAATTTCCTCCTTTAACTTTGTGTGTTGGATATTTTGTCTCAACATTGAGAAAAGTAACTGAGACAGTGGGAAAACATCTGGACTGCCTCTTATCTCATCAGTGCAGCTGTGTGTGTTGTCAAGAATTTTGTCCAGAGCCTGTCTTGTCTTTTCTTTTCTTTTCTTTTCTTTTCTTTTCTTTTCTTTTCTTTTCTTTTCTTTTCTTTTCTTTTCTTTTCTTCTCTTCTCTTCTCTTCTCTTCTCTTCTCTTCTCTTCTTTTCTTTCTTTCTTTCTTTCTTTCTTTCTGGCATCAGGAATGGAACTCAGGACCTTGCGCTTGCCAGACAGGTGCTTGTGCTGCTGAGCTGTTTCCCCGGCCCAAGAATCTATCTTTTCACAATTCAAATTTGTTTCATGTTTGCACTTAATATTCAGGCATTAGAAAAAGAATCACCTGTCAAACCTCACACTGATATCTTTTCCAGGAGAATAAAGATGGCTTTGTCCACTTTTTCTGATGTCCTCCTTTTTAAAGATCTGTTAGGAGATTATAGAAATAATTTAACCTTCTCCTCAGCTCAGGCTGTATCTTCAGTTGTCTAAATTAAGATAATGCCTGGGAAGGACCATTGCTCTAAACCAGTCCCCAGAAAGAAAGAATGAACATAAATAGAGCCAGGTGTAGAAAAGAGGAATAGAATGCTTCACTATTTAAAATAGAGTTAAGATTAAAGAATTGTTTATGAGTTAAGAATTTGTTCATTGCCTTTCTACAAAACACTTCAAAAGAGTAGTGGCTACTTGCCACCTTCACTACTTTGCCCTTCCCTACTTCCTGAAAACTTAGCATACTGCAGCCAAACTCCTCATGCACGTGACTAACACCTTGCTAATCACTGCATATCTTCACCTCTTTAGACCTACAGAGTTTTGAAAGCCATTTCTCCTTGCTCTATCCGTGATCTCATCCACTATTTCTGCTGCTTATGATGTTTTAAAAGGAAGTTGGGCAACCACTGTTATAAACCGTAAGTCAGAGAAAGATTGTTCTTACTGACCCTGGACTACTTAGATGTCTTCTGATTCTGAGGTCTGTAGTCTGTGGTTTTCTATCTAGTCCTGGCCTTATCTTCTGATTATTCCATGTGACCATTAATCAAGTTATGCCAGCTTGAGTAGATTAAGAATGCCTAGTGGAGCACAGTTCTGGCAGAGTCTGTGGGTGATTGACATGTAGTCTGCAAACTGATGGGGGGAACCACCTTGGTTGTGCTTAGTACCAACCAATATCTTGGATGGGATAAAATAGGAAAGGAAAAAGAAGTGCTCTCATTTCCATAAAACTCCAGTCTTTGCAAAAGTGTTTGGATATTAGTCTCCAGTTTCTTTAGCCTACAAACACAGACTTATACTGGTTACCTTCCAGTGAGCTTCTGGACCCTTGACCCTGGATGACACTGCATGTTTGACCCTTCTTGTTCTGTGGCTTCCATGTTTTCAGGTTGAGCAGCTACTCTCCAATGCACAGGTGGCCACTGTGGACTCTTTCACCTCTGATCCTGCCTGACAAGTTCCCTTGTGTAATTATACATATATTTTCTGTTATCTTTGCTTTTCTTTTGGTACCAGGAATCAAACTGAGGACCTTATGCTTGCCAGGCAGGCATTGTGCTACTGAGCTACATCCTCAGGCCTATACATATATTTTCCATTGACTCTATTTTTCTAAAGAACCCTAACTAAAGTAGTCTGTTCATTAATTGACTACTTTTTTTTTTGGAATCTGGAATTGAACTCAGGACTTCATGCTTGCCAGGCAGGCACTGTGCTGCTGAGCTATATCTCTGACCCCTTAACTGATTCATTTAATAAATGAAAATTGACATATTTCATATGTGCAAGGAACATTATGTACTAGGAACATTTGAGACATAAAGTTATCAACATTTTATGAAAGTAGAATCAATGAAGAGCCTAGGCACATAATAAAAAGAGCTCTTGAACTCAAGTTGTGGTCCTTGACCTTCCAATAATAAATTACGTGAAATCAGTAAGCTGTTTGACAGTTCATTCATTCAACAAGTAATTATCAAGTGTCTAGTATGTGAAAGGTACTGTGGTGGGCTTGGAGGCCCAAGGACGAGTGGAAGACATAGTTCTTTCCTTCAGGAAACTTAGTCCATCAAAAAAGATAGGCAGTAAACAATGACAATGTCTTAATGGCTTTTCTTGTTGTTCAAAGTATCCCATACCCAAGGTAAAGGAGGAAATGTTCATTTCATCTCACAGTTTGTTAAGGTATAAGTTCATCGTTGGCTGTCCCAAGGCAGGGTGGCGTGGCAGAGGGACATCACAGAGGATAAACAGGTCATGGCAGAGAGACGGTGCAAGGCAGCAAGCAGCAAGCAACAAGCAACCAGCAACAGGCAGCAACCCTCTCTCTGTCCCTTAAGTGTTCTTATTCACCCTTAAGGCAGGTAGCACTCACACTCAGGATGGGGCAGCCTTAACCCTAGCATCACACCATGAACTGATTCCAGCATCAGATCCTCGATCCCAGCAGCACACATCCTACATCCAGCCACCCCTCAAAAGCCCCACCTCTGACTGTGTGAAGCTTGGAGGGGACATATAGATATAAATCAGAACACACAGTATTGCCAGATAATTAAAAAATGAAACAGAAATTTTACACTGTCCCTAAAATACAACAGATGTACGAGTCACTTTGACAGGATATTCTGCATGCATTCTTTCTTTTAAAATTCACATTTTCTTGGTGGTGCGCCACCATCCCTCAACTTCACCTGGAGATTACCAACTTGAGGTGTAAAGTAGTTTAATAATTACACCAAGAAGATAGTGATTTTATTCATTCATTGAAAAGACAAGCATTGCCTAAAATATATTAATTTTTTCCAAAATAAACTGGCAGTTTGTATACACCCCTGTATGTTATAGTATAGTCTGAGGCAGCTATATCTCTTCCCAAGGTGAGAGTCCAAGGATATAGATAAACCCAGGAGTACAGTTATTATCACAGGGAAGATGACTGATTGAGTGGTAGGGCAACAGAGATGAGGGAGGAGAAAAAACGAACTGATCAAAAGGGCCATCATCTGTGTAAC
>PVLD010029293.1:0-18256 GCA_004027595.1 Dinomys branickii
TTTTTTTTTTTTTTTTTTTTTTTTTTTTTGCGGCACTGGGGATCGAACTCAGGACCCTGCGCTTGCTAGGCAAGCGCTTATTCCACTGAGCTATATCCCCAGCCCCCTGGCTGTAGTTCTTTCTGATCTTTGAGAAGCAAGTGAGCACTGTTTCCATTGGTCTGACTTCTGGGTCGTCAGAGCCTCTAAGTCAAAAGCAAATCCTCAAAAAAAAAACCCCAAAAAACAAAACAAAAAAGCCTCGCCTGGTGATTGCAATGCAGGGCTGAGTTTTATTATAAGATCGTCAGGAAGCCAGTCTGAGCCCCAGCCAGTAACGGGGTTGTTGGGGAGAAGGTGAGGATTTGAACCCGGAAGGCTCATCTTGGGGAGAAATTTCTCCCCACACAAAGTTCTGCCTTTCAGAATGTAAACTGTGGAAAGAGCGCCCCCCCCCAGGAAACACCCTGGACTACTTCTAGGGTGCCACTCCTTTGATGTGCAGCAAATATGTAAAACCCAGCAGCGGGAGGCCAGCCGGAAGCCCAGGTGAATGAAACATCTAGAATTGCAAATGTAAAACTCTCACTCCCTGACAAAGACTATGCTGATGGCACTGGGTGCTGAAAACAGAAACACAAATGACCTGGCCCTGGAATATCCATGAAGTCAGATGCCGGGGTGGGGGGGGTGCGCATCATGCAGGCCTCCACCCCATTATGATTCTTCGAATAACATTCCCCCGGGAGAGCTGTACCCAGGACTGAAAAACAAGACGGTTGGCCTTGTTCCCTTCCCCCAAGGGAATTCCTCCCCCAGGGTTCCAAGTCTGTCCAAGGATCCTGCAGTGACTGTGTACATTATCTGGGTATTTAGCTGGTGGGCTTACCAGGTGCCATATTGTAACTGTACTCCGACAATTTGGAAAAACAAACAGCAGCTCTGACCTTTTCGATTTCCTGGGCTTCTGCATCTCTCCCGACCCGGCCCTTTTGTTATGACTCATTATTATTAAACTGCAGGCAGGAACGCATTCTTACTAAACGCGTGCAGCCATGGTCAAAAGGTTCCCCACCTTCAAATGCTAACAAGCCCTGTAAATTATAGAAACGGTGCTGCTTTTCTTTGCACTTATCTAATCTTTCCCTTATCCAAGGGCTTAATCTCGGTCTTACTGGAAATTTCGGTTTCCTCCGTCGGAGGATGGCGCCAATGGGGAACAGCTGTTTTGCAGCTATTTCCAAGCTCCCTGGTGAAAATCACCCCACATGGCATCAGTTCTATTCTGATTATGCTGCTGGGAGAGGTGGAGAGTGAAATATATTTGAACGCCACCTCATTTACATTTCCTCGTTAAAAAAACTTACATGTCCTCAGGATCTGCTTGAAGGTGATGTCTGGATAATACAGCTTTATTGTGCCTTGGCACTGAAATCCTCCTAAAGATCCATTGCTGTAGCCCCACTCAAAACTCGTATGGGATGGGGGGGTCGGGGGCAGCAGCGTGCTTCAGGGACAGAGCACTTGCCTAGCAGGCGGAAGCCCTGCGTTGCAGCCCCAGCGCATTTTATAAAAGCCAAATGCATATGGGACTGCTTGACATAAAGCGCTTTATTAAAAAATTGGGGGAAGGACTAGAAAAAAACCTCTGCTCGTCCAACCACACATGAAAGACCTTGCTCAGTGAGCCCTGAGAACACGCAGCGCCTTCTCCTCAGCGATCCGCAGGAGCATATTAAACCCTCAGCCTGCACCCGTGTTCGCCAACTGTGCGCTTGGGTTCTCTCTGCTCGTGTCTGGTCCGTGTTCCCAAGCCCTGCCGCTGTTCCCATTAAAAAATAAATAAATTGTTTTGGAAGCTCGGGGAGGAAGAAAGCAGAGTGCATGGTTTAGAAAAGCAACGAAAGTTGAAGAGCTTTTCTTTTCCGTTTGTAGCTAATAACAAGCCCCCCTCCCCCCACGGGCTCCGTCTCCCGCGTCCCACCTTCCCAGGCTCTTCCCCCTCCTTGTACCTGAGATGAAAAGGGAAACGTGAGGGTCGAATCATACCCTCCTACGCTAGAGAGGGAGGCGCGGGGAGCCGGGCCAGGGCGGTCTTAATTCCTAGGCAGGCTTCAGCCGCTCGCTTGCGTCATGATAATACAATTTTGTATGTTAAACAACAGATGTCAAACAGAAGAAAGAGACGGGGCTTTGCTTTTCTTCTGCTGTGCCTTGTCCCCCACCCCAAGCAGCCATTTTTTCAGTTGCCATGACAGTGTTAATAGGAGTTTATCATTTTCCCATGCCTGCCGCATGCTAATGCAGAGCCAATTCATGAATGTTATCTGGTTAGTCAAGAAAGCAGCCAAACCCCGAGGCGGGATGGGGCCGGGGACACGCAGCCCACCGTTGGGTCGTCCCCCCCCAGCAGTGCTCAGCTTCCAGTTTATCCAGCAATTTATGGGAAGCAGAAGTTTTATTTGCCTGCCTATTAACATATCAGTTACAATCAGCCCCAGAACCCCTGATGTTCCCCGCACGTGTTTACAAAGTGAGCTGACCAGTAAGCCGCCTGCTGCTTCTTTTGAAAAGAACAAACATGACCTAGACAGAAATCATAGAAAAACTCTAGAAGTCGTGTCTGGACACTCTATGTGCCAATTCCGCCCTTTCATCCTTAACACTCACCTAACGGGGACACCAGGCCCTTTCACAAGGCGGGGAGGAAGAGAGCTCCTCTGAGGAGTCCTAAAAGCTGAGAAAATCATAATATTGTCAGAGATGATGGAGACATTGAGAAAAGTCCCGTTTCAAAGGGCATTTAGTCTTTAAAAAAGAAAATGGAAGAAAAGTTAAAAAAATGTAGTTCAATCCTCATGGTTGTTTTTTCTAGTACTTTTCTATTTAAAATAGTTTGAGTCTCAACAACTCAGCCATCCAAAGCCTTCCTTTTGGCGGTGAGTTTACCATGCTTAAGTCCTAGTCCTAGGAAGGGCAAGGAAATAACAGAAAAAGAAGAGACAATGCAGAGGACAGCAAAATGAAACCCTCCGGTGATTTACAGCACACTGAGGGTTATTCCCTCCTAATTTCTAACAGAATGTGGCAGTGGCTGTCAGCTGATCTTTGCTTGTGGGTTTTTTTTTCCCTCTTCCTAATCCCTTTTAAAAAATGCTTGCATCAATTGACCACTAAATGATTACTTCAGTTGTTGATAGAGTTTATTCCCAAGAATAGTAAAACCAGTTGCTTTTATTTGCATTGTCCCTGTGATTTTTTAGGCATCTGGCACATTTTATTCCTTTTTTGTTATTTTGAGTTGTTCTTTTACCATTATCTGCAGGAAGCAGCATTAGCATGCTGCAGATAAGACCGGGGATCCAGATGTGAATATCAAAGGATGAACAGCTACTTATTAAGAAAAACTTTTCTTTTTAAGCCGAGCTTCTGTTCAAAGGCATAATAAAGCCTATGGCGTTAGTGACAAACTGGTAATTCAATGCCTTGTCACCGCCAGGCATTGGGACGGAAAGAAAGAGAGGTCAAAGAAATTGGTAAGGTCCACATTTTCAAAAGCTGAAAAGGCAGATCTAGTGTAAACGGTCCTCTCCTCCAGACACACGCATTTCTATCCCGCTGTGTTGTGGGGGAAATGAATGAGCCCCAAATGGACTAGCTGCTCTGAGTAAGGATGAATTTTGAATTCCCAAATTTATTTTTAGAACAGTGAAGTGTGTTTACATTGAAAGCATCCTATTTCAGTGCCACGGAGCGGTGCTTCCTCTGCATTTGAAAATGTGCTTAAAAACACAGGATGTGTGCGTGTGCGTGCGTGCGTGCATGCGTGCATGTGTACTAGCCCTGGAATAGTCCCCCCCAAAAAATCTAGAAGTCCCTTTCACTGCCCTCACCCTCCAGTGTGTGCCTCCTTTGCAGAAATTATATATATATATATATATATATATATATATATATCACTGTTGTTTATTTGTTTGGTTTGTGTGTGTGTGTGTGTTGTTGTTGTTTGGGTTTTTTATCGTTTTATCTTTTTTGTTTTTGTTTTTTATCGTTTTGAGATAGGGCCTCACTATTCAGTTTGGACTGGCTCACTTTTTAGCCCAGACTGGTCTCGAACTCCTAATAATCCTCCTGCCTCAGCCTCCGGAGTACTTGGACTACAGGCGTGCGCCACCACACCCAGCATACTGTTGTTAGAAATACTGTCATACCACAATGTGCTTTCTTTATCTCAGTCTAAGAGACTTGACCATCTTTCCCACTAGATGTACACAAATCTACCTCAGTCTTTTTGATTTTTACATTTTAATTTATGGCCTGGATATACCACTTTCCCTCATAGGAGGAAATGTAACTTTCTTTCACTTTTTCGCTATTGGAAACAATGTAATAAGTATCTTGACAGGTCTGCTTTGAGCTGATGTCCTTCTCTTCTCGTGCATTAATTTTGTGTTTTCTATTTTTTTTTTTTTTTTTTTTTTGGCGGTACTGGGAATTGAACTCAGGACCTTGTGCTTGCCAGGCAAGCACTTATTCCACTGAGCTATATCCCCAGCCCTGTGTTTTCTATTGTCCAAAGGAAATTTATCTCAGTAACTGGGCAATGTTATGTGCCTGTATACTTCAGTCTAAAGTAAATTAGAAATAAATTCGTTTCTTACTTTTCCTTTTGACTTAGGATTTTAGAGAGCTGTACTGCAGACATCAATTCTGAGGGCCCTTGGTTTCATTTTTGCTCTGAGTTGCTTAAACTGAGAACTAACCAAATGGCCTCAGCTAATTTTTTACGTGTCTTCTTTTCCAGGTTAGCTACTGGAGGCTTCTTCATCTGTCTGTGAGGCTATCATTAGAGGGTTGTTTTTAAAAATATATCTTTTTCCTTCTTGTTTAGTAAATCAAACAGTAAAGAAATTTTGTCCAGGGGCATAAAGCTACTAAATTAATTTAATAATAAAAATTATTGTGGTATTGATTTTAAAAAATGATATTGGTATAGATCCTACCAGCATATCCATAGGAATCTGTACTGTGGCATTACTTAGAAGAGGCGTGCCTCGGTGTCCACTGTTGGAGGTTTCTTTTAAAAATGAAGGTATATATAAAAAAGTAAAATATCATTAAAATGAATGAGAAGGTATTCTGGCCTAAAAAATGTTAACTGATAACTAAAAGTTCTAAATCTACACGCGTTACATAATCTAATGTGGACGTTCAGGGGGTGATGGGTGGGTGGGACAGGGATAAACTTTCTGTTTCATTTTGTTTCGGTTTAATTTTTTAATTTTTTAACTAATTAAATTTTTTTGTTTGAGACAGAGTCTTGCTATGTAGTTCAGTCTGGCCTTGAACTCACTATGTAGCCCAGGCTGGCCTCGAAATGCACAGGGATCCTCTTGCCTCAGCCTCCCTGAGCGCTGGGATTACTTAGGCCTGGGTCTTTTGGCTTATTTTTTAGTCCTGGGCCTGAACTCAGGGTCTGAAGCACTCTCAGCACAAGCTGTGTCATCCCCACCCCCACATTCTTATTGTTTAATTTAACTATCATGGATATATATTCAGATGGGTCAAAAGTAAAAACTAGAAAATGGTTTCTTTTTAACTCTCTTTAGCCCCATCTCTAGGGCTGGGTCCTTCCCTGATCCCTGAGGTGCTCACTATTACGATTTTTATAGGCTTCCTTCTTCCTGGACTGGTTTTAAGCATATTCAAGGAAACGTGCGAGCGTGTGTGTGTTGTTTCTGGAAGGCAGCTATGCTCACCACTATACCACCAACGCAGGCTGTGTGTTGTTTCTGTATTTTGCTGTTTTCACTTAATAAAGAGAATGCTTTTCCCACGGCCATGTTAACGAGCAGCCCCATGCACTAGATGACAACGGCTGGTCAGAGCAGCACAGTGCTTCGAGCGCACCTCCACAGTGACCTCAGACCCCAGCCTTTCAGCAGTAATAGCACGCGCATGGGAGGCAGCTGCAGGATCCTGAACTTCCGGTCAGCCCACCTGTGTGCGTGTCCTGGCCCCAGCACATGTTTCCGGGCTGTATGGCTTCTGGCATTCTCACCTCGCCGAGCCTCAGTGCAGATAATGACAGTCCCAGCCTTCTGCCTCCCGGGCGTCACAGCCGACACAAGAATGGCCCTTCCCTCGTTGCCAACCTCGCGTGTCACAGCTGCTGTGGGATGGAGAGAGACTAAAACCGGCAGCCCTGGAATTTCAGCGGGAGCTGCGGGTCTCATTTCCCAGCTGTGAGTTTCCAGACTGTTTGGGAGCTCAAGCCAGGTGTGGCGCAGGCCTGACATCCCGTGGGTCTCAGGCCAAGGCAAGAGGATTCTAAGTTCAAACCCAGCCTGGGAAATTTAGAATTGCTTAAAGAAAGGTGGGGGTAGATGATGCTACATGTGGCTCAGAGTTCTCTGAGGTGAATGTGGGTTCTCTGGGTTCGATCCCTAACAGCGTGCACGTCCACACGCTCACACGCACACAAGTGCATGCATGCACACGCACACACCACTAGCTCAACATAGAGCCTTTAAAAAAATTAAAGTCATATATGTTCTTCATTTAATTTTTCTCCACATAGTTTTCCAAATATATTTCTTTTTCTCCTTCAGCTGATGCTTCTCCAGCTGTCCTTTCAGGAGAGTCCTCCATGTCCTCTAGCAGTGGCTCATGCCAAGTTTATCAAGTGTCACCACACACAGTTTGTGACCTGGGAGTCCCGGCTCCCAGCCTGCCCCACAGGCACTTGAGAGACCCACAGGCTTGGTCCCTGGCCCAGTCCTTCCCTGATTTTTTCATCAGCTTCAGTCAGGCGGCAACTCAGCTCAGCTCTGGCCCCTCCAGGAAGCGTACCAGCTCTTTCCTGTGGAAACCACCTTGAGAGCGCCCCAGGCCTCACAGGGGCCACTCTTTCTGCTCCACCAGCAAAGCCCCAGAGCTGGCAGGGAAGACACTGGGGCGCCATCAGGGCTCAGGGCGCGGCCCGTGGCTCTGTGGACACCGCAGCTGTGCCTCATCATCTGGGGCAGCACAGAAGGCTGGAATATTGTGTGTCTGTCCCAGCATCCGGGACAGGGGGCTTGTGGCCGCGCTTGTGACCTTGACTGACCCCTTCCTGCACACAGACGGTAGAAAGGGACATTCTCCGTGCAGTGCATGTGCGGAAGCAGAAGCGGAAACAGCTGGGCAAGACAGGGCACTTGGGCCATCCAGGCCTCACCTGGCCCTTTGGCCAACCTGGAGGGTCACAGCGGGACCTGTGAGAGTGCAGAGGTGATGCCCATGTCCCTGGGTGAGGCTCCTTCTCCTGGCTTCAAGGTTGCTTCTCCTGTAGAGAAGCCTGTTCCTGTCCACAGGGCTCAGGAACCCTCCCTGGAAAGCCCTCTCTCGCTAGGTTTGGACAATGCCAGGGGGCTCAGGGCCGAGGGGGTCTCCCTAGAGGTAAAAGCCAGGCACATCTGACAAAACCTTGAAGCTCCTAGATTTTCCGTAAAACCAGTTTACCCCTGTCCAATCAAGTACTCCTAGATGGCACAGCCTCCTCTCTTGGGTGACTTGATGACAGAGGGCCTTTCCCAGTGTGGTGCCCCCAAGACCGGCTCACTGCCCCCACATTTCCTGGGACCATTCCAGTGGCAGCGCATGGGGAACATGCGCTTGTGCGGTTCCAGCTGGGCACAGTCCCACTGGCCACTCCTCGTCTATGCCCTGTGCCCTGAGCGGCCACAGGAGTGCTGTCAGCTGAGAAGTGGCAAGCTGTACTGAGGTTTCAGGAGAAGCTGGGATCGGGTTGGAGCAGCAGCAGGAGGGTGGAGATGGTGGCCGCCGGCTGCCTAGGCCCTGTGCACTGGTGGCAAGGCCTCAGGAGGAGCCTCAAGAGCATGGATCTAGGAGCTGAACTCAGGGTCAGGGCACACCAGCAAAGCTGTCACGCTGTTCACTTTCTCGGTGGTTTCCTGACCCCATGATGACTGCCTGGTACAATCCCCACTGTCCCGGCCTCTCCAGCCTGCGATCCAGAAAAGACCTGTGTGGCCTTTGGACGCATTTCTTCTCAGCGCTCAGTCTCACAGCTCCTGCCCGCAGCCGCTCGAAGCAGGGTGGAGCATGGCGGGGTGGGGACCGGGTGGAAGGACCTCGGGGAGGTGCTGGGTTTGGACCAGGCCAGCTTCAGATAACTGTACTGGGTCTCACTTTCTCCATCTGTAAGAGAATTGGGCTGATCATGGGGCCAGGAAGGAGAAAAGAGGCAGGAAGAGCCTGGGGCCCCAGAGTTCCCTTCAAGGGCACACCCCTAACTTCCCTCCACTGTACCCCAACTCCTAAGGATTTCACCATCACCCCACGTTGCCACAGCCTGGGAACCAGACCTTTAACACATGGGCTTTCAGCCTATTTCAAGGTCCGAACTATACCAGGATGGATGTACCACAGTCTGTCTGCCAGGCTCCTATTGATAGATAAGTAACTTGATATTTTCTAAAATTAACCATACAAGTGGCTGGGGGTATAGCTCAGTGGCATAAGTGCTTGCCTGGCAAGTGCAAGGTCCTGAGTTCGATCCCTGGTACCAGAAAAAAAATAAAATAAAATTAACCATACATATTTGACCTTTGACCCAGCTTTTCTATTTAGGAATTGACCCAGCAGATATTCTTACTGGTGTGAAAAATAAAATATATCACAGTGCACAATTTGCCATAAACTGGTTCTGGTGGCACCTTCCTATAATCTCAGCACTCAGGAAGCTGAGGCAGGAGGATCACTATGAGTTTGAGGCCAACCTAGGCTACACAGTGAGGCTCTGTATAAAAAAAAAAATTGCAATAATGTCATTGAATATATGGTGAATTTTTAAATATTTCAGGGCAACAGAAAAATATTTCACAAAGACAACAGAAATGTTTAAGAGACAAGTATTGTTCTTTTAATCTTTCCATTTTTATGAAAATTTCATAACCAAATGATAAGAGAATAATAGTAGTGATTACACTGTGTCTCATCTTCAAAGCAGTTACTCAGAGTAGAAGATATAAGCCAAAAAGGTTCAGACAAAAAAGAAACAAACTGATAATAATGCAAATCTTTCACTAGCAGTTAAGCAGCAGCTTTGAGACTTGCTGGGTGACTCGCTTGGCCCCTCTGTCCCTCCGGAGCCTCCCCCATAGAATACACACAACTGCAGTAGCCTTCGGTTATGGTGGAAGTTAAATATTAAGAGCTCAATAAATAGCAGTTGCTCACGGGTTTACTGGTAATGATCCTCATCACATTTACTTTTCTTTTGTCTCTGCTCTGGATAAAGCTATCTGACCATTTCTCAGTCTGGCAGAGTCGGAATCCTGAAGGAAAGAAATTGCTATTACACAGCATCTAGGATGTAGGACATTCTCCTGTTTCCTCTGAAAACATGAGTGTGTGACACGTCACACTTGCAGACTCCGGGTTTTTAACTGTGATGTCCACCTCCGTGTTTCCTAAGGGGTTGAATGACCTCCAGATTTCATTTAAGTTTTCTATTATTCGCTTCTGAAAGGGACAATGGGGCTCTTGTTTGAACAGCTTTGGTGAGTCCCGAGGAAAAATTGGTCATTATGGGCCACACAAAAGATTTGCTTTCCATACATTAGCTTGTCAATTGCTTTCTTAATGCGAAGCTGGCTATGGGAGTATAGACAGCAGGGGAGAGAAAAAGATTATTTTGTGTCCACAGCAAGATGTCAAGAATTAACAGGAATAAATGAGATTTCATTTCACATCTTTACAAAGATAAAGGTTGTGTAAGTAGGAAATCCTGCCAAGTTTTTAGTCCCCCCTTTCCACTGGCCTTTAGCCATCACTAGGCTCTGATGTTTGTTGGGTCAACACACAAACAGAATTGAGGGAAGGATATTCGAGTTGAGGGTTTAAAATTCTAGCTACTCCTGTCCCCCAAGAAGGAAACACGCACCCTGAAATAAAAAGCCCCACCTAGCTTAAGGCTGAGATTTTCATTACCAAGCCTCAGACGGGCAGGAGCAGGCCTGTCATACGGTCAAACACGATGTTTTCAGCTTTATTGACCTTTCTATCAAAAGGAGCTACACACCAAAAGTTGGGGCTTTATAATTCTATTAAAAAAAAAAAAGACAGGAAAAAAAGGGACAGATTCTGGTCTCTTCTAGAGAATGTTCAAGTTTATCCACTTTGAATAGTGATTAAAATCCACTATGAAGGGAGTTTGGTGATTTATCTTAAAAATGGAAACTACAAAAATAAGCGACTTTATGTTGTTTTTCACCAAGTGAAGGTCATAATGACAAATCTGAGCACAGGGTAAGGGCGTTGCTAAGAGTAAACAAAGTGCCATTTGTTCCTTTGTTGGGAGGGGCTCGCTAACTTTCCCAGCATAATCAGATATTCTTTATTTTACAGCTGACCTTCTGTTGAAGCATAAGTAATATCAATTTTGTAAAAAGCTACGTGTTTAAAAAAATCAGCGGTTTTACTTTTCTCAGGGGCCTCTTGTAATCTGTGCATGTTGAAACTGTTTTCTTTCTCTCTTTTTGTTTTAGCTAGATCACGGAAATTTTCAAGTATATAAAAGTGTAGACAGGCCAACCTGTGCCAATATTTTAATAAAAATTTAAAATTTGCTGGTCATGGCGACACATGCCTAAAATCTCAGCACTCGGGAGGCTGAGGCAGGAGGATCGCTGTGAGTTTGAGGACAACCTGGGCTACGTAGTGAGTTCAAAGCTAGTGTACACTACAAAGCAAGACCCTGTCTCAAAAAACAAAATGAAAAGAAATTAAAAAATTTGATACGAAACAAGCGTGAAGAAAACTTTTTTTAACCAATAAAAGAAAAGCAAATTCCGAGGAGACTTCTGAGAAGGTGGCAGAGTGGTAAGCAGCAACAAATCAACCTCTTCAAGACTCAGACACAGGAAAATAACAGCCAGGGTAAGAGAAGAAGGAGGGAAGTGGGTCCCTGGGACCAAGGAAGACTCTGACGGGAAAATTGGAGCCCACAGAAGCCATGAGAAGACGACCTCAATGCAGAAAACCGAAGGCAGTCTGCATTTTCTCCCTGGCTCCTGGCTCATGGCTTGAGAGAAGGAAAATTGAATCTACACACATAGTGACAGCGAGTGACCCCAAGGGCCTCCAGGGAGAAATGCGCCAGTGGAACAGAGCACTGGATGCTGTGCACTACAACAGGTGGGAGAGACTCCAATCCAAGAGACTGTGGCATCCCCTGGAGAGGGTGCTTGGTCAGGGGCCATCTTAAGGAGGGGCCAGCTGAACCTGGGACTCAGAGCAGCCTAGGGTTAGCTTCCTCTCGGAGCTCTCAATGTTAAACTCCCACAGTGACTGGGTGAGGGTCAACCGCGGGAGATGTCCAGAGTCAGGGAGCCAAGATCAGGCTGGCAAGAGACACCCAGACTGTTACCAGCTCAACAATTCAGGCCCCACGTGCAGAACCAGGGTCAGGAACACCCTGAACTTCTGTGGGTTTGAAAGCACCAGAATCGGTACCATTCCCTAGTCCTACTGCAGGCTCACTGGGATCATGCCGTGTGGATCTGGGCTCTGAGCACCTCCTTTGTTTACCAGTGAGAGCAGAGTCATGCCCTGAACTGGACACTGATACAAAACTGTAAATCCCAGAAGATAACCCCAGGCTTGAAATCATAGAGAAATTTCTGTTTTTTCTTTTGCTTTTGGAGTTTTGTTGTGGTGCTGGCGGTGGTAGTGGTGGTAATAGTCTGGGTTTTTTTGTTTGTTTTTTGCAAGAGTGAACCTTGTTTTAAGTTTTGTTTTGTTATTGTTTTTGGCTTTTCTTTCTTTGCCTCCTGTCTTCTTCACAGTACCCCAAGGCTTGGATAATCTTGCTCTATCCTTCAGCCTTATATCTAATCTTTCTCTTCTTTTTTGGGGGGGTACCAGCATTTGAACTCAGGTCCTTGCGCTTGCCAGGCAGGCCCTGTGCCACTGAGCTATGTCCCCAGCCCTCTTTTTCTTCTTTTATTTCTCTATTTTTTCCTTTTATCTCTTTCAAATTTTCTCCCTTAGGGCAGAATCCCTCTATTGAGTGGATATTTACTTTGTATAATTTTCTGACTTGTCTTAGATTTTGTTACATAGCTATAAATCTTATACCTGTGGCTAAAGACAGCAAATTAATAGTCTATGCTTGATGCTATTGTTATTACTGGTCATACTACTTTAGCCAAGGTAGCATAGCTGTTGTGATCAGTTCATCTTCCCTGTATGCCAACACCTAGACTGTCTGGGAGTCATAAATAATACTATACTCCATTACCAAAGAACTGGGTGCTAGACCAAACAGGCAGCAACCTTGCATCCCTAATAAATTGAAGAGGCAGGGTCCCAGAAAGGACTCAAAAGCCGAAAGCCAGCCAAGCCTAGAAGACACTTCTGAAAGGTAACCACTTCCTAAAGAAGAATTTCACATTGAGATAAATGTAAAACTCCAGAGACATGACTTTAAAAAATCTACACCAAGGCATATAATAGTTAAGATTCCTCAATTTCAACACAAGAACAGAATATTAAAAGCTGTTAGAGAAAGTAAACAAATAAACCCACCAGAATCATGGCAGATATCTTAACACAAACCTAAGGAGAGCTTGGAGTAAAGTATTTCAAGCCTTAAAAGAAAACAACCTCCAATCCAGATTAATGTACCCCACAAAACTATCTTTCAAAACTGATGAAGAAATAAGGTACTTCCATGACAAAAATACCTGAAGAAATTCATGACAACCAAACCAGCATTCCAGAATGTTCTGAGGGATGTTCTAGAAAGAGACAACAGGGACTGCAACTCTATGAGCCCCAATAGAAGGAATCCACCAGGCAAGGCAAACAGAGTAGAGGGAAAAGAGGGACCCCAAAACAGGAAAATAACATGACAAGGATAAGTTAATACATATCAGTTAGAACCATCAGTGTTAGTGGTCTCCATTCACCAATCAAATGAAACAGACTAGCGGAATGGATCCAGAAGCAAGATTCAGCAATATACTGCAAACAAGAAACATATTTAATTCAGAAAGAAACTCATAGACTGAAAGTTAAAGGGTGAAAAACAATACTCCATGCAATAGGAACCCAAAAGAAAAAAAAAAAAAAAGGCTAGCTATTCTATTTATAGACAAAGTGGATTTCAAGCCAAGACATATCAAGAGAGACAAAGAAGGTCATTAGGTCCTTGTAAAGGAAATAATCCAAAAGAAACAAATAACAATCATGAATATATATGCACCCAAGTCTGTAGCAGTGCTGGCGTGCGAATACATATGCACCAAACACTGGCACACCCAACTACATAAAACAAAAATTATCAGGCGTGAAAAATCAAATAAATATTTCTTCAATTGCAGTGGGGGACCTGAATACCTTACTGTCACCAATAGGCAGATCAACTGGATGAAAAATTAACAATGAAATATCAGAACTAAACCAAACTTTTGAACAAACGGGCTTAGTAGATGTTTACAGTGTTCCATCCCACAACATCAGAATACATATTCTTTTCAGTTTCATGTAGGATACTCTCCAAAATAGACCATATACTAGGTCATAGAACATGCTTAAGCAAATACAAAGGAATTGAAATTACCCCATGCATATTATCAGATCATAGTTCAATGAAATTGGAAATCAGTGACAAAAGAAACCACAAGAACTTCACAAACACATGAAAATTAGCACCCTCTTAAACAACCCATGAGTCACAGAAGAAATTAGTTTCTACAATTAAATGATAATTCTTTTTTAATGATAATTCTAATAAAATATACTGGAACTTATGGGACACAATGAAAGTGGTTCTATGAGAGAAACTTATTAGTGAATTGCCATATTGGAAAAACAGAACAAGCTCAAATAAACAACCTAATACTGCATCTCAAACTTCTACAGAAAGAAGAGCAAGTCAACACAAAGCTTGTACATGGGGAAAATCACAAAGATCAGAGCAGAAATTAATGCAATGGAAGCTAATAAAATAATACAAAGAATCAATGAATCAAAGAGTTGATTCTTTAAAAGATTAAATACAATTTATAAAACCTTAGCTAACCTTATCAAACAAAGGACAGAAAAGAGTCAAATCTATGCAATTAGGAATGGGAAGGGTGAAATCACAACAGATCCTGCAGAATCCTGATAGATGCACTGTTGAACTCTACAAGAAATTTAAAGAAGACCTAATGCTGCTACTTCTCAAACTCTTTAATGAGTTTGAAAGGGAAGCAACACTCCCAAAATCATTCATGGAAGCAAGCATTACCCTGATACCAAAACCAGAGAAGAATGCAAACTTAAAAGAGAACTATAGGCCAATTCCTCCAACAATCATAGGTGCAAAAGACCCTGAATAAGATAAAGGCAAACAGAATGCTGCCAATTATCAACATTACATGCCATGGCTAGGGACATAGCTCAGCGGCACAAGTGCTTGCCTGGCAATCGGAAGGTCCTGAGTTTGATTCCTGGTACCAAATAAAAAAAATTTGATTACATCAAAGTGAAACACATCTGTAGTCAAAGTCAGAATGATGCAGTCGTGACATAGAGACCACCACAGGGATGGGGGTGGGGGACAGGAAGAATCTTGGGCCCTTCTGATACTTGTTAAAAATAAAAAGCATAATTTACTGGGCATGTTCGTGCATACCTGTAATCCCAGCACTCGGGAGGCTGAGGCAGGGGGATCTTGAGAGTTCAAGACCAGCTTGGGCTACAAAGTGAGCTCAAGACTGGCCTGAACTGCATAGCGAGACCCTGTCTCAAAAAGACAAACAAAATAAATAAATGAACATTATATGCCATGATCAAGGAAGATTCATTCCAGGGATGCAGGGGTGGCTCAACGTACACAAATTAATGAATGTGATACACCATATTAACAGAGCCAAGGACAAAAACCACATGATCATTTCAATGGATGCAGAAAAAACATTTGAAAAAGTCCAACAGCCATTCATGATACAAACCCTATAGAAAATTGGAATGGATGATCTTTATCTCAATCTGATAAAAGCATCTCTGACAAACCAATAGCTGACATCATACTGAATGGACAAGAACTGAAAGCTTTCACTCTAAAATCAGGAGCAAGACAAGGGTGTCCACTGTCACCACTCATTCAGTATAGTTCTGGAAACATTACCAGAGCAATTAGATAAGAGAAAGAAATAAAAGAAGAAGAATAGGGAAGGAAGAATTTAAATGATCATTAATCATAGGTGACATGATACTCTACTTTCAAAATTCCACAAAAAGAATTCTAGATTTAATAACCAATTTCAGTAGCATAGCTAGATACAAAGTCAAAATTCAAAATTCAATAGCCATCCTGTATACAAATAGCAAACTCACTGACAGAGAAATTAGGGAAACAACATCTTTTACAATAGCATCCAACAAAAGGAAAAAAAAGGAAAAGAAATACCTAGGAATCAATCTGACAAAGGAAGTAAAAGACCTCTGCACTGAAAACTACGGTACTCTGGAAAAGGGGACTGAAAAGGACATCAGAAAATGGAAAGGTAGCCTTTATTCTTGGGTAGGAAGAATCACTATGGTGAAAATGGACATACTTCCAAAACTGTTGTACAGATTTAATGCAATTTTGATCAAAATACCAACAGCATATCTCACAGAATTAGAGAAAACAATCCTAAAATTAATCTGGAATAAGCAGAGACCTAGAATAGCGAACGCATGGGGAGAGGGATCACAATCCTTGACTTGAAACTATACTATAAAGCTACTGTGCCAAAACAGCATGGTACTCAGAAAAAAACCCAAAACACCAAAAAAAAAAAAACCCAAAAAACAAAAAACTCCACCAAAATCCAAAACCAAACAAACAAAAACCAGAACTGAGGATCAAGGGAACAGATTAGAAGACGCAGAAACAACTCTAAGCAAACCCCGCCACCTTATCTTTGACTAAGGAGCCAAATACCTTCACTGGAAGAAAGATAGCCTCTTTAATAAATAGTGCTAGAAAAACTAGATTTCTACATGCTGAAAATTAAAACTAGATTCATGTTTCATTGTTCACTAAACTAAAATTGAAATGGATCAAAGATCTAAATATTAAAACAGAAACACTAAATCTGCTATAAGAGAATAGGTAGAACTCCTGACTCTATTGATATAGGCAAAGACTTCGTGAACAAACCCCTGACTGCACAGGAACTATTATCACAAAGCATCAATGACTAGGATCTCATCTTACTAAAAAGCTTTTTCACAGAAATAGAAACCACCAACAGAGTGAAGAGACAACACACCATGTGGGAAAAAAATTTTGCCAGCTGTTCCTCAAACAAAGGATTATTATCTCAAATATATAAAGAACTCAAAAAGACCAGACCCCCCCACACACACACATTTAAAGACCCAGTCCAAAGCTGGGCATCTGAAATGAATAGACCCTTCTCAGAAGAAGAACTAGAAACAGCAAATAAATATATGAAAAAATGTTCAACATCACTGTTTATTGGAGAGATGTAAATTAAAACAACATTGAGATTCTATCTCTTTTTTTTTTTTTTTTGAGATTCTATCTCACTCCAGAAAGAATGGCTTTTATCAAGAGATCAACCAATAAGAAATGTTTCCAAATTCACGGGTGTGCACCTGGGGCCTCACCCATGCTAAGCATGCACACCACTACTGAGCTACACTGCCCTTCCCAGAATTTGCTGCTGTGGCTCCCTTTTGTACCCCTCTTTAATTGCTTGCCTTGTTGGGTGGGTTCATTCTGTTGGGGTTGACGGAGTTGTAGTCCTTGTTGTCTCTTTTTAGAGTGTCCTTCAGGACATTTTGGTGTCATGAACACCTCCTCAGGTGCGCTGTGTCATGGAAGTATCTTATTTCTCCAACAGCTTGGACAGATCGCTGTGCGGGATACATCAATCTGGATTGGAGGTTTTTTTCTTTCAGGACTTGAAATGCTTCACCCAAGCTCTCCTTGACTCAAGAGCTTGTGTTGAGAAGTTTGCTGTTAGGGGCTAGGGATATAGCTCAGTGGAATAAGCACTTGCCTAGCAAGCGCAGGGTCCTGAGTTTGATCCCCAGTACCGCAAAAAAAAAAAAAAAAAAAAGTCTGCTGTGATTCTGATGGGCTTTCCTTCATATGTGATGTATTTCTTCTCTTGAACGGTGTTTAATATTCTATTCTTGTGTTCAGATTCTGGAATCTTGACTATTATTATATTCCTTGCTATAGATTTTTTTTTTGCTTTTCGACACAGGGTCTTGCTCTGCGGTTCAGGTTGCACTTGAGCTCACTTTGTAGCCCAGGCTGGTCTCGAACTTGCAAGGATCTTCCTGCCTCAACCTCCCAAGTGCTGTGATTACAGGTGTGTGCCACCACGCCTGGCAATTTTTTTTATCATGGCCAGAATTTGTTTTGTTTTGTTTTATTGGAGTCTCAGCTAAAGACTTTCCAAAAGGTATCTTTCTTTTATCTCTCCAAACTCTTTTCTCTTCTTTTTAGATTTTTTTTTTTTTTTTTTTTTTTTTTTTTTTTTTTTTTTTTTTTTTTTTTTTTTTTTGGTCATGTTGAGACAGGGTCTCGCTATGCAGTTCAGGAGGCCTTGAGCTCACTTTGTAGCCCAGGCTGGCCTCAAACTTACAACGAAGATTTTTTTTTATTAGTACATAATTTGTCACACATATTGATCACATTCATCCTAGGGAACTTGTACCTGTATGTAAAAGACCTTGATTATCCTTTTTTCCCCATTCCCCTCTTTTTAACCTTTTATTCCCTCCCCATTTACAAAAACTATGTTTCCATCTTTTCCCTTCTATTCTTTTTGCAGTACTGGGTATGGAACTCAGGACCTTGTGTTTGCCAGGCAGGCGCTTCTGCCACTGAACTACATCCCCAACCTGTTTCCTTCTATTTTCCTTTCCCTTCCTTTCCGCCCCCTTCCCCCACTGCTCCCCTTCGTATTTGAACGTGTTCTTCTTTCTTGCAATATCTGTTCCCTGTTTTGCTCCTCATTTGGCCTGTGGGTTTGTCACACCAGAGAAACAATGCAGCATTTAAACTTGTGTGTCCAATTCATTTCACTTAAGATTACGGTGTCAGCCGGACCTGGTGGCGCACGCCTGTAATCCCAGCGCTCAGGAGGCTGAGGCAGGAGGATCACTGCGAGTTCGAGGCCAGCCTGGGCTACAAAGCGAGCTCAAGGCCAGCCTGAACTGCATGGCGAGACCCTGTCTCAAAAAGACAAAAAAA
>PVLD010029294.1:0-18258 GCA_004027595.1 Dinomys branickii
TGGCCTATAGTTCTCTTTCTTGGTTGGGTCCTTCTCTGGTTTTGCTATCAGTGTAATACTTGCCTCCAGAAATGAGTTAGGGAGAATTGTTTCCTTTTCAATTTCATTGAAGAGTTTGAGGAGTGTTGGCATTAAATGTTTGCTGAATGTTTTATAAAATTCTGTTGTGAATCCATCAGGGCCTGGGCTTTTCTTTGTCAGTATGTTTTTAATGACATTTTCAATCTCATTAATTGATATTGGGTTCTTCAGGACTTTTTTATGTTCCTGATTCAATATTAGTATTTTGTATATTTCTCGGAATCTGTCCATTTCTTCTGAGTTTTCTATCCTATGGGAGTAAAGATTTTCAAAGTAGGTATTAATGATCTCTCGAATTTCTGTAGGATCTCTAGTGATTTCATCCTTTTCATTCCTTATTGCATGAATTCGAATTCTTTCTTTTTTTAATAAGGTTGGCTAGGGGTTTATCAATTTATTCTTTCGAAGAACCAACTCTTTTGATTCATTTATTTTTTGTAGTGTTTTCTTCATCTCAATTACATTAATTTCTGCTCTGAGTTTTATAATCTCCTTCCTTCTTTGGACTTGTGGTTTGGCTTGTTCTTTTTGTAGAAGTTTGAGGTATAGCATTAGGCTATTTATGTGCTCTCTTTCTGTTTTCTTTATATGTGAGTTCATCACTATAAATTTCCCTCTGAGGACTGCTTTCATTGCATCCCACAGATTCTGGTAGGTTGTATTTGTATTTTCATTTGTTTGTAGGTATTTTTTAATTTGTTCTTTAATTTCTTGTGTGATCCCTTGGTTATTCAGGAGGTTGTTGTCTAATTTCCAAGTGTTTAGGAGGTTTTTGGAGTTCCCTTTGTCATTAATTGCCAATCTCATTGCACTGTGGTCAGATAATATGCATAGGATAATATCAATTCTTTTGCATTTAGGTAAGTATGCTCTGTAGGCTAGAATGTGGTCTGCTTTAGAGAAAGACCCATGTGCGCTGAGAAAAATGTGTATTCTGATGTTGTGGGGTGGAACACTCTGTATACATCTACTAAGTCTATTTGTTCGCACTTTTGGTTCAGGTCTGTTATTTCTTTGCAGAGTTTTTGTCCAGTTGACCTGTCTCTTTGCGTCAAAGGGGTGTTTAGGTCCCCTGTTACAAAAGTGTTATTAATTATTTGGTTTCATGTCTGTTAAGATTTGACTTACAAAGTTTGGTTCCCCAGTATTTGGTGCATAAATGTTTAGGATTGTTATCCCTTCCTCTTGCAGCTTCCCCCTAATTAGTATGTAGTGGCCTTCTTTATCTCTTTTGCTTGTTTTCGCATTGAAGTTTACATTATCTGCAAACATAATAGCTACCCTGGCTTTTTTCTGGGAACGTGTTGCATGGAGAATTGTTTTCCATCCTTTAACTTTCAGTCTGTGGATTTCTTTTTGAGTAAAATGTGTTTCCTGTATACAACATATTGTTGGATTTTGTTTCTTAATCCACTCTGCCAGTCTGTTTCAAAATTTTGACTGGTGAATTGAGACCATTTACATTAATGGTTATAATTGTTATATGTTGGCATATTCTTGTCATGCTATTTACTTGTTGTTGCTTTCCTATTTTTGCTGTTTACTTGCTTGTTCTGCTTAACGCTTCATTTCTATTGTTCTTGAGATTGTGGTTTTTTTTTTTCTCTGTCAAGAATTTCTTTTAGTGCCTTTTGTAATGTTGGTTTGGCACTCATGAAGTTCTTCAGTTGTTCTTTGTTGTGGAAATATTTTATTTCTCCATTGAATTTGAAGGGTAGTTTTGCAGGATACATCAGTCTGGGTTGGAAGCTGTTTTGTCTCAGAATCTGTAATACCTCGCTCCAAGCTCTTCTTGATTTCATGGTTTCTGTAGAGAAGTCTACTGTGATTTGGATGGGCTTTCCTTTATAGGTGATCTGTTTCTTTTCTCTAGCTGTTTTTAATATTGTGTTCTTTTGCTGGGTGTCTGGGATCTTGACTATTATATGTCTGGGTGTGGCTTTATTTGGGTTATGGCTTGTTGGAGTTCTATATGCTTCATTTAACTGCACTTCAGTATCTTTTACCATGTTTGGGAAATTTTCTGCTATTATTTCTGCAAATATTCTTTTTATATCATTTGTGTTGCCTCTTGCTGTTTCATTGATTCCTATTACTCGGATATTATTTCTTTTTGCCTCATCTTGAAGCTGTTGGATTAATTTTTCATGGATCCTTGATGGCTTTAAGAGATCCTTCCTTTCACGGTCACTAGCTGCCATGCTGTCTTCACGATCTGAAATTCTACCTTCAGCTTCGCTGAAGCAGTTTTGCAAGCTTTCAATGGAAGTTTTCAATTCCTGGCAATCTCTTTGAATCTGTTTCATGCATTCTAATTCATTCCTAAATTGTTCATGTAATGTTTCCATTTGTTTCGTATGTTCTTCTATTCTTTTATCTGTTTCTTCTCTATATGTGTGGAGCATTTCTTCCATTATTGTTTTCACTTCATTTTTTGCCTGAGAGATTATTTCTGCTTTAATCTCTTCTATGGCCTGATGGAGTTGTTTCTTTACTTGAATGCGATTGTTTCAGAAATTGCAGGTATGTGACCTCCTAGTTCTCCTGTATCGTTGTTTCCTGGACTTGTTCAGGGTGGGGTTGAGTTCTGTGGCTGCGTTTTGCTCCTCTGTCTTGTCATTTTGATGTCAGATGAAAAGTATTGAGCTACACACTATCCAGACAGCTCACAGATGACTCTAGCAACCCTAGTTTACCTGGATATCAAACTTATCCCCAGATGTTAGCTGATTGTGAAGCACTGGGCCCGGGAACCCCAGATGATTGCTGAGGTGCCAGGCTCAGAGCCTACCTGTGATGGTGGGGGAAAGTTGTCTTGCTGTGCATAGCACCAGTATGGGCCTTACCTGTCAAAGGTCCGCTGCAAAGCCTGCTCTACTGTTGCTGTGAAGCTGGGCTCCCTCTCTGAGGGAAACTTTGGGAAAGTCTTGCAGGCGCTGCTGCTCTGGTGGAGTTTATTCACCTGGCTAGAGTCTTGCGGGAAAAGCTGCTCCCGTAGTTCCGCCGAACTGGTCTGGCTCTCTGCGAGAAAGTGGCGCGGGCGCAGGCACTCTAATGGTGCCCAGGGCCGGTCAGAGCACGGTGTACCTCGGAAATGGTGCTCCCTTAGCTCCGCCGAGCTGGTCTGGCTCTCTGCAGGAAAGTGGCGCAGGCGCGGGTGCTCTAATGGCTGGCCCTTTCAAATACCCCAAGCTCTTTCTACATGGGGTTATGACTAGAGTCTTTAGTAATATTTTAGTGAAGCATGAAGATAATCACTTGATTTTCTTCAGTTTGCTAGTATAGTAGGTAATGTGCTATTCCTAATACTGAATCATGCATGTATTCTTAGGATAGTCCATATGGTTTGATGTGGGAAATTTTTAATACACTGCTGGATAATTTGGGATTTGTGTTAATAACTATAAATGAGATTGGTTTGAAATTTTCCTTTGTATGCACTGTGTTTATCATGTTTATGTAAGTATTATGTTTGTTTCATAATGGAGTTTTCCTCCTTTTTGATCTACAGATGATCTGATGAGGTAGCCATTAAGCAGTTGTGACTATTAATCTTAAATTAATAAAAATGACATAAAATGACATTCAGTTATTTAGTCATGCTAGCCACATATCGGATACAAATTTGGCTATTGCAAGTAGAGAATATTTCCATCACCACAAGAAGTTCTGTAGAATTGGCTATCCTAGAGTCTGAGAGACTTCTCATAAAGCTGGAAATGTTCTCTTATCTGCACTGGACATTCCAGTGACTACCAGCTCTGGGTGACTTTTGAGCAGGTATACCTATGTGTACATGGGTGGTGTGTGTGTGGGAGGGGTGTAGTTGTTATGTACTGTGTATATTGGTATATGATGTATGTGTGCACACGTGTGTGATAAACGTGTGTTCCAGCTGGTGGTCTTTTTCTAGCTTATTCATAGCAGCTTTTTATGTAGTTAGGATATTGGCCCATCAGCTTTCAAATAAGCTGCAAATATTTTCTCTTTGTTGCTTGCCTTTTACTGCTGCCTACAGTGACTAGCAGTTACTTACAGTGTTGGCTAATGGATTCTGAATACTTTTACTGTTTTCTTTCTCAAATCTTTAAAATTACAAATTAAATATGAATATAGTACCTGGTAATTATAGGCATATTGAAAATAACTGAAAAAGAAATAACAATTCCTCAGTACAACCACTTCAAAATTTTGGTATTTTTTCCCAAGGTCTCCCCCCTGCACCTTTTAAGAATGCCATCAAGAGAGTTCAAAGCAGCTTGCCCTTTGGAAGCTTCTGAGGTGTGCTGGGCTATCTGGCACCTCCCAGGTTCTTCCATGCAGTCTTCAGGAACTTGTGCAGGGTGAGTCCTACGTCAGTGTTGGCTGGCTCCTGAGAACTCTGGTTAGTGGGTATACAGTTTTTGCACAGGATCTTTTCTGCAGGTGGTATACTGGCTCACAGAAGATTGCTGTTAAAAGATTTTTCGGGAGCGTGATTTGTGTTTCATCTGCTTCTTTAGGTATAAGCATCTTCCATGTAAATGTGTGCTCATCGTCAGTTTTTTAAAATTTTGGTAAAATTGGCCTCACATAGTATTTATCATTTTAACCCTTTGTAAGTGGGCCATTCGGCAGCTTTACATGTAATTACTGTATTTTATGGCCATCACTTCGTGTATACTGAGACTTCTGTAAATTCTGTTTTGCTGCTGCTTCTTCAGCGCACGTTCTGTGTTGATGAAGCTTCTGTGATAGTCTTTGGGAGCATTCTAATTGTAATCCTTTTATAAGTGATGTTGCTATCAACTTCTTTGTGTACAAAGCATTTTTGCTATTTGAAATTTGCTTTTTTAAGGATTACCTGCTGGAAATAGAATATCATTTTGGGAAGGAATGCATATTTTAAACATTTTTCCATGCACATTTTTGATAATTTGTGTTCTTTTACAAGAGCATGAGAAGAATTTTAAGGTAGCTGAGAGAAAGAAAAGATGTGTACTTTGTGTGATTTAATAGCAAAATATACAAAGAGCTGGACCTAGCCCCTGGGCTGAAATGAGAGTATTTCTTTAAGACCTGGTTTTTGTGTTTATCCTTTATTCTTTAGTAACTTTAAAAATAACTTCATTAACCAAGCATGGGCTGTAACTATGAGGGAGCCTTGTGCAGAGCCACCCTGGGAAAAGCCCCAATCTGCTAGTTTCTGCCCCATCCAGCAGGACAAGGTTAGAGTTGGCAGTGTGACCCAGTAAAGAGCAGTTTGGGTGGGATGAATGGCTCTCATGTAAAGGCATCAGGTAGGCAAGGTCTAATTTTATAAAAGCATCAAGCATGGCTACATTTAAAAACAGTTCATGTTTGTCTTTTGTCTTATCAGAAGAGCACTCCCTAAGTGTGTACACACACATCTGTGTGCCCATGTGTGCATCCATGTGCATGTGTTGGTGCACATGTGCACTTTCTTGTATTTTGATGTCGAAGGTTTAAGTGCATTTCAGTGCTCGTGCAGTTCTCTTACTTCCCTTTTACACCCAGCGGTCTTGGGAGACCAGTTCAGATGTGGTCAGATAAGATGGGTGGGCTTGTGTTCAGCAGGGCCTCAGGGCACCCACCCCACTCACTCCACAGGTGCTTGGAATGTTTTACATCCAGATTTGCCTCAATGTGTGTATGGTGGCATGTTGTTAACTTCTTACATTTAAAAGGGTTAGAATCAAGGTAGATATTAGGTTGTAATTTCAGTTGTGAATTTCAAGAAATTACGTTTTTCCTGACATCTTCAGGAATGCATCAGGAAGTTAGACCTAGGGTTATATGTGAGGTGGGGATAATTTTATGTGAATATTTTTAAAGAAGTATAGTAACATCTTGATTATGCTGGGATTATAGCATGTCTCCTTACACCTGTGTTATATCTAGCATCTTGTCATTTTGGTGTGTGTTGTAGGGTTGTATGTTTAGTGACCCTGGGCTTTATTGTGTGGGCTTAGGATTTTTGCTGTCTTAACTGGGTTGAGCAATGAAACCTTTTATTGCTGGGCTTAGAACCCCCTTTTTTGTTCCATGACTAAGAATAAAATGCAATAATAAATCAGCTCCCCAAATATGTTTATTCACAGTACATGCTAGTGCTGACTCTGTTTATTAGGTCTAGGTACTTACCTTTTTTTAAAATGTGGTTAAATATGCGTAACAAAATTTCAGTTTGACCTTTCCTCATCAAATGGCTTTGGCAACCTTGTCAAAAGTCACATGAACATGTATGAAAGTTTATTCCTGGGCTCTCCATTTTGTTTTGTCTGTCTGTCTTTATGCTGGTATCATATTATTTTGACTACTTCCCAAAAGTGTGAGACCTGTAATTTATTTTTGTTTTCCAAGACTGTTTTGGCAATTCAGGGTCCCTTGAGGTTTCAGATAAATTTTAGGATGGATTTTTCTATTTCTGCATACAAATTCTTTGGGAGTTTGGTTCATCTTGAATTGACTATGGATAATCAAAGATCTCTTTGGGCAACATTAGCTTTTTAACAGTTTTATGTCTCCTAATCTGTAAATATATAATGTCTTTCCATTTATTGGTGTCTTATTTAGTTTCTTTCAGCAACATTTTTTTAGTTTTTAATCTAGAAGTTTTGCTTCCTTGGTTATTTATTTCTAAACATTTATTCTTTTTGGATTGTTTGTTATTAGTTGTCAGGCACACCACTGATTTCTGTGATTTTGTGGCTTACCAGTTTGCTGAATTTGTTGTAAGAGTTATTCTTTTGTGTTTGTGAATTTTAGAGTTTTGTACATCTAAGATCATATCTCTGAACGGAGATAATTTTTCTTTCTTCTTAAGTTTGAATGCCTTTTATTTCCTTTCCTTGCTTGATTGATTTGGTGAGGATGCTTGGCATTGTGTTGAAAAGACATGAGTGTGGGCATCCTTGCCTTGCTCTGGTCATAAAGAGCTCTCAGTCTTTCTCTCTTGGGTATGACATTTGCTGTGAGTGGCTTGGGTTTTCAGTATTAAAATTATAGATATTTTACCCAGATTCCTTTCTTTGCTTTTCTAGCTAGAAAGTCCCCCCCCCCCCCATATATGAGAGTAGCTATTGGCTTACTGTTCTTTCTTTTCTTTTCTTTCTTTTTTTTTTTTTCTTACTGTTCTTTCGAGTCATTTATGGTTTCAAGTTTTATGCTTACTTCCTGCATTCATCTGGAGTTTATTTGTGGAATAAAGAATTTAATATAGCATTTTGAAAATAAATATTTAACTAGTGGGGCAGTATTCTTTATCAATTACTGCCTTCCCCCACTGTGAAATGCCTTGTTACCTCCTTCAGCTTCTTTGCCTCCTGTGATTGTGGGTGAGGAGACTGGTCTTCTGGGGAAGATTGTCATCAGGCTGCCCTTTCTCTTTCTTTGGTTGCATGTTCACTGTGAAGGATGTATAAGAAACATGCTAAAAAGTTAATCTCAACTCTTAACATGTTTCCCATTAGAGTGGGAATGACTTAAGATGTTTTTTTCTTTCCCTTAAGAGAGTAAGAAAAGCACAGATCATCCCTAAGTCCCACCTCTCCCCAAAGAATCACTGTTCACATGCAGTGACTACCATTATAAACAGGGACCTAGTGAGAAGGCTGGTTACCCTGACATCTGCCACTCTCACCTTGAATGGTTAAGTTCAATTCTACTTGAATTGCCAGGGGAAAGAAGCACTGAACTGAAACTGGAAGCACTACTGAGATAAACATTTATGGTACAAGAGAGATAGCTCTAAAATTCACAGGTAAAACACTTTTAAAAACTTTAAAAATGTAGAGTTTAAAACTACATTTTAATTTTACACTGTATTAGTGGACTCTGCCCTGCCTTGAAAAATGACTGTTCTCAAACAGCCTCTCACCTCCTGATCTAGTGCCTGTCATGTATATCTACAAGGCTATAACAACTGGCTCAGTCTCATATTTCTCCATGGCCAGCTTCAGTTCAGAATCTCTATGAACATAGTCAGGGGCTTCCTGAGTTCTGTTGTATTATGGGATTTTTTATTCTTTGTTTTGGAATTTGCCTTACTGCTTTTTTCTCTTTCCCTCCCTCCCTCTCTCCCCCCTTCTTCCCTCCTTCCTTCTCTCCTTCCCTGCTTTCTTCCTTCTTCCCTCCCTCCTTCCCTTCCTTCTTTCTTCCCTTTTCTTCCTTTTTCCCTTCTTCCTCTCCTCCCTCCCCCTCCTCTCTTCTTTTGTCTTTCTTTCTTTCTTTCTTTCTTTCTTTCTTTCATTGATTCTTTCATTTTTTTTATTCTTTGTTTTGGGGTTTGCCTTGCTGCCTTTTTTCCTCCCTCTCTCCCTTTCTTTTTTTTCTTCCAGGAATACTATTCCTTTTCCAGACTTTATCATGTCTTTCCTCCTTTCTAGGGAATCTTTTCTTTTGGTACTTGTTTCTGGATGCATTTCTGTCTTGAGTTCTGCTGTTTGTGCATTCCTTCCCTGTAGCATCAGCGTAATCTCAGACCTTTTCCCTGGCAGCACGTTCTTCTCTTGTGTGTACATTTTTGAGGTATGATACTGAACCTTGTTTTTTGTTACATCATTACTGGAAAATCCTTCACTCCTGACCATTGTTCTTCTTTTAAGTTCCAGGAGGCAGAGACTTCTTGATCTAACTCTTTTTGGCCATCTTTGCTCCAGAACTCAGTGGTGGTAGAACAAGTTGTTATTGACATCACTCATGTACACTGTGGTTTACGGGGCTAGGAAGGAAATGTCCTGTTCCTGGGGATAGGCCCCAACCAAAGGCAAGGAAGGAAGATGATGAAGCTTGCCCACTCATGATGAAGGCACATTTAGGATTGGCTGTCCAGACCAAGGAGCTCAGTGACCAAGGGACAGCCAGGTTTTAGAGGAGATGGTCTGTGGTCAGGCCTCAGAGCAGCATGGGGCCCTTTGAGAGTCTGAGGAGACAAAGTGCAGAGGCCCTGATGCTAAAGGGTGGAGGGTCAACACCAGAGTAAAGCAGGGATGGGCAAAGGGTCAGGATATTAGGTCCTGTGACCATGCAGGTCTGGAGGGCCTTTGTCCTTCATTGAAAGGGGCAAGACACCAGAGGGTTCATAGGCTGTTGTTCCTCAAAGATCGTCCTGGTTTTGGCATGGAGTAAGGCTGGAAGGGGTGAGGGAGAGACAGGGAGACCTCATTGGTGAAAGGGATAGAGTGCCTTAGAGCTGCTCAGAGGAGACTGGGAGGGTGGTGAGGCATAGGCGGTATGCATGTGCTCTGATGGTGGAGGAACAGGACATGGTGATGGCTTGCACACTGGGTGAGAGACATGGACCAGTCTCAGTCTTTGCAGGTGGAAGAGTGAGGTCACCATCATGGAGGGGAACAGGTGGGTGGCAATGAGTGTGTGAGAGTGAGTATGTAAGTGCAACAGTGAGTGGGCCTAAGAGTATGTTCAGGTGTGACAATGAATGTGAGAGTATGAGAATGAGTAGGTGTGAGGATGTGTGTTGTATGTTCCTATATGAGTGAGAGCAGTTGTAAACTTTCTCTCAGAACTGAGTCCAGTCTTCATCATATACCCAAGTATACACATGTACACATGTTCATATGCTCACATACCACTGCTACCTCCCAACATAAGGTCCACAGAAGCCTGGACACCTCTCATTACCTATGCCTTTGGTGGTCTCTGAGCATATATGAATGTGTATATGTGAGGGAGAAAATGAGCATATGTGAGAGGGAGTGTGTGTGTGTGTGTGTGTGTGTGTGTGTGTGTGTGTAAGGATCCTCAGCAGGAGCATATGAGGAGCTTTGTGTTGGGCCAGGGACTGTCAAATGTGCGCTGGCACCTCTCACACTCCAGCTGATCCCAGTGTTTGGGAGGGCTCTCAGGAGGTGGACTGAGGTCATGGAGGGAATGCCCTGGGTCAGAGAGGACATGAAGTCAGGACAGTGAGGACACAGCGCAGTGAGGACTGGAAGGGGCTATGGAGTACTTCTGGTCCCTTGGCAGACTTCCAGTGTACTCAGGGCAATCTTCTCAGCATCACTGTGACCTTGACTGAGAGTAGGGCAGGTACTCCAGAGGTATTTAAAGCCTTTTCTTTAGAGAACCTCATATTGCTTCAATGTGTTGTTCTCCTTCTGTAATCAGTCATTCATTTAGATTTGCAGTCCGAGAACTTCACATCTTTGAGTGGCCTCTTACAGACAGTAAACAAACATGGTCATCTTTCTCCAAAGCACTTCATTAGGGCTGTTTGGTGTAAAGACTTGGTGCATCCACATTCAATGTGCGACACAAGTCAGATTAATGACCTGAATGAGATTGTGACCCAAGAGTTGGCTGGGAGGAACCTACTGTCCTAAAGCACTTCCCACTGTGCATGGGTACCTGCTGCTTGCTTTTGCACTTGTGCCTGGAGTGTTCTTGAGAAAATCTGCTGGCAAGGCCAATTTGGGATTCAGGAATGCCTGCCCCAACATCATCCAGGCCCCAGGATAGGCCGTGCAGAATCTCTGACAGCACTGCTTGACTTCTGACCCATTTCACAGATGCAGGAGGGAGCTTATAGTGGTATGAGTTAGATGTGGGGCCCAGAACCCCTGGAGTTACTTGACTTTCTGGTATGAGCCAAAGTCAAGGGAAGCTGTGGTCCACTGAATCCTTAGATGCTCTCCAGCAGGCTGTAACTGGTGTTGATTGCCTCCTTTCCCTTCCTGGTTGGGTGGTGTTGCAATCACATGAGGAGGTGTCTGACATGGGTGTGGCCAAGTGCCCAGGGCATTATGTGGGGGCTTCCTGGCTTGCCGAGAACAGTAGGCTGGAGAGAGGCAGTGGCATGTGTATGCATGTACTGAGGTGTGTACTGTTGAAGACTGGACTTAGTTCTGAGAGAACAGCAGGAGTAGGCAGCAACTGTGGAAACCTATGGACATGTTCCAAGGAGGCCTTCAGTGTGTTTCTCATCTACAAGGTGTAGGTAGGGGTAGTGTAAGGGAACTTGAAGGCTGAAGGCTGTTCTGTCAAAGCTGAGGTCATACCTCATCTGTGGGATAGTACAGAGACCTCAGAAGGAAGGAGTATGGTTTCTGTCCTCCAGAAGCTGAGTTGGTAGGACACAGGCAAACATGTCACCATGGCAGGGTCTATGTCATCAAGGTCCAGGGTCATGCAAAAACCAGCATTGTCTTCATACCCTGATTTCTTGAGCAGTGTTCCTCTGCTTTCTGTGATGTCAGTGGCTAGTGCCAGTATGTGGGAAGTGGCAGGAGTCCTGCACATGGCATGGTGGGGAAAGGAGCTTCCTAGTCAATCAGGAGCTCACTTAATTATCCTCTTAAGAGTTAGTGTGGAGTTGTTTTATGCCTACATTTTGTTGAAATATAAGAGAGCACAGGTTTCCTAGTGTGTAGTTTCCCTTATCCTCATTCAGTTCCAGAGAAGTCCTGTTTGCTCTGCCTTAGGTGTACCTCCTCCCTTTGCTTGCTTCAGGACCCAGTATTCTAGTTCTGAGTCGTGAAATTGTGGTTGGGCCTCACTTGTGGCCATATGAGGAACTTGGCTAGAGGGCTAGTGTTTGCTTCATAAAGTAGTCCTACTTTCACTTGCTTAAGGGTGTTTGGAGTGAGAATTCCTTTGAGATGGAGGTACTAGGTTGCTAGTGAAAAGACACCACTGCAGGTAGAAACTGAGGATCTTTACAGCTCTGCACACTTGAATTGGTGGCTCCTTAGATACAGGGTGGGAGAGGGGTGCTGTGCTGCCTCCATCCTAGAGACAGCGGCTGCGGTGGATTCTTGCTCTGCTTTGTCTTAAAAGCTATGCAGTGAGCTGTTGTACAGAGAGGTTGCTGTGGGCTCTGGCTGCTCTTGCATTTTCCCAAGTCCAAGCCCTCTGGCTTCCACAGAGACCTGGGCAGGGGCTGTCGCCCACTGATTTGGCTCCTACTTGATGGGTGTCCACCAGGGTCTAGTTGAGCAGTGAGCCTTGAGGGCCAGACCTGCTGAGAAATCTACCTTGTGGTTATATCATACTTTGTTTGTCTACTCTTTAGTTTGTGGATGTTCAGTCCATGCTCACCTCTTGATTGCTGTGAACAGTGCTTCTGTCAGTACACATGTGCAAATTTCTGTATGGACTGTTTTTGTTCGTTTGAATATATAGGCAGGAGTAGAACTGCTGGTGAAATGGTGTTTGAGGTTTAGCATTTGCAGGAACTGCCACACTGTTCCCACCAGCAATGTGGGAGGACTTCCATTATCCTACCTCTTTACCAATACTATTACATATCTCTGATTCTAACATTCGCAACTGGGGTTACAGGTTTAGCAAAAGAATACTTCCCTAGCAAGCCCTAGATTCTGAGTTAGATCCCTAGCACTGTAAAGAGAAAAGAGTGATCCCTGCCTCTTAACAATGGTTTAAGATTTGCATTTCCTCAATGGCTAGTGATGTTGAGCCTCTTTTCCTGTATTTGTCCATTCTGTGCAAATCCTTGCCCAGCTCTGGTTTGTCTTCTTGTGATGCCCTGCTGTTGCCCCTTGAAAGGATGAGGGAGGGAGGTGGTGCCTCCTGTGTGTGGGAAACAGGGCTTGGGGGTCCTGCCTGGACATCTATCTCAGCATTGGTTGTTGCCTAGGGTCTCATATGCTCTTCTGTGGTCTGTGAGGCTCTTTTCCTTGTCACAGTTTCCTGCTTCATTGATTTATCTGAAGTTTCATTTTCCTGCTGCTTGGGAATACCAGCTGGTGAAAGGAAGAGTGTGACTGGTGTGGAGCTGTTGGCTGCAGTGCTGGGGCCCACGTTACAGGCCTAGTTGTGACTAGTCAGCCTGCACCTCGTCATGGAGTAGTTGCAGCAGAGTTCTGCCTCTTGGGGCTGAGAGGAGGGTGGAGGCTTTAGTCCTAGTGTCAGGGGAAGGCCTTTTCTTTTTGGTTTGTTTTTCCTATCTTTATTTTCATCACCTCAGCCATTTTTAAGTGGCGAGTCCAATAGTGCACGGTATGTTTTCGTCCCTATTCAGCGCACTGTAGGATGTTTTTGTGTGGTCAGCTCCACTCATTGCATACAGACTGCGTTCCCTCATGGTGTGAGTTCTGACAGAGTGCTTCCCAGAGCATCTCTGTGGACACCAAGTGAACGTGTTTGCTGCGATGCCTGTCTCTGGTGGTCTCCCACACTTGCATTTGACTGGATGTTGTTGGCCTCAGCTGGAGAGTATTGTGGCGTGGGCTCACCAGGGTCATCAGGCAGGGTAGCCAGGTCTCATATCTCCTTCATAAAGAGGGCATTTTTAAACTTAGGCTAGGCTTGATCCTGACCAAGAGCCTCCTGGACCTGGGGGCCTTGGTTTCTGTGCCTGTGTGTGCCTGCATGTGAATGTGAATGTGTGTGTGTGTGTGTGTGTGTGTGTGTGTTTTGTAGGGGTTTCTGTCAGTGTCCCTATGAAGTGCTTCTAAAGGATTCTAACCATTGTAGCTTGTTCTCTGAAAGTTGCTCCCTACCACCATCTTCTCTGCCTCAAACATACAGAAAGACCACCATGGTGTGACTGAGAGCTTTTGCTCCATAAAGTACTCCTGAGTGCAGTTTCTTGTGACATAGCTTTGCCTAGGCAGGATGTGTATTGCAAATATTCCAGCACCTCGTCTGTTGCATGTTAAAGGCTGCTTACTTTCTGTACTGTCTCTTTCTTGAGAGGTGTCTAAAGGCTTGAAGCAGAAATGCAATGCTGTTTCCATCCCCCACCCCCTGACCTGGGCTGGGGACAGAGTAGGGCTGAAGTTCATACAGGGCATGGCACTGTCTGTCGGCTCTTGGGCAGGTGAGTACTGTTTCACTTTGTGTCACAGGGACATCTCTTGGAGTGTGGTCTTGCATTAAAAGTTGAGTCTCCCTGTGTAGATGGGGTCCTTGGTGCATGTGCTTAGTTCTTGACTGCAAGGCTGCTCCATGGGTTTCCTTACTGAAGTTTCTCACTGCTGTTTGGGGGCAGTGTCTGTAATTTGACCATCTTTTATTTTTTCTTAATTTACAGCCAGAAAACCTGCAGAAGAACTGGCTTCGGGAATTTTATCAGGTAAGAACTACCGAGAGTGCTTTTTCAGAATAGCTATTTGTGTGGTATTTGTATTATGGTGTTTGTACAAAAAGGTCACATTTTGTCTATGTGACAAACTGGAGTGGCTGTCACTGTGTGGAAAGCAGGCATGGCTGTTACTGCTTCAGATGAGCTTCACATCTGTATTTTATTTTATTTTCTTGGTACTGGGAATTGAGATTAGGACCTTGCACTTGCCAGGCAGGTGCTGTGCCACTGAGGTATATCTCCACCCACGTCTGTATTTTAGAAGTTGTGTGTTATCATCCCTTGACAAGCAAGTTCCTGGTGTTCCACAGAGGTCAGTTTTCGTGTTCTGGCTCCCACTGAGCCCATGACTCATTCCTCCTGTGGTTGGGTTTCTGTAACATCATGGGTGTAGGTTGTTGTTTTGCAGGAGGGTCCTGTTGATGCAGTATGAGGCCTGAATGGGCACCCAGACAAGCAGCACAGGCACCTGGAGGGACCTCTGGGAGCTTGGGTAGCTTTTAGGATGATGCCGTTAGGATGAGGTGCAAATTACTTCAGTTGACCATCAAGCAAATGTATTTGTGGTGCCTGTGCTGTGGTGTATTTTGTCTCAGACATGGGGATGTGGCTCTGAAGAGATAAAAATCTCTGTTTCCCACAGCATATATTCCAGTGTATGTTATGGGGGAGATGGGAGATTAACATGACAAGGAGGCATGTAGTTTCATGGTTGCTCCTGAGTAGGTGGCATGAGGCTGCTCTAAGGGGTAACCATGTGTCTGAGACCTGCAGGGTATCAAGGGCAGAGGCCAAGCAGGGCCTGGGGATCACTGGGTGTCTGCAGTCCAGTGGGGAGGGGCCTGTATAGACTGACCACAAGTGCTTGGAGTTTGTGGTCTGTGGCAGGGCCAAGTCAGGCCTGAGGGCATTCAGATTCCCTGGTTTCTTTGACTGTTTGGTGGAGGTGAGTGGGAATGAGGCTAGAGTAGGAACCTAAGATACCTGCTGGGAGTAGGGTAAAAATGGGCACCCAGGGCATGTGAAGCACAGCTGTCTGTAGCCTCACAGGCTGTTGAAACTGCAGGCAGAGGTGGAGATATAAGGCTTATTGTGGACAGTGATCCATGCTGGACATACTAGGGATGGTGTGTGTGTGTCTGCTTGGCCTAAGCCCTAATACTTCATGTGATACTTGGGCAGCCCACCTTCCCTTTTGCCTGCCATGGTGTCTGCTTGGGTGTTTAGAAGTAGAGTCCTTTGTTCAGCATCCAGCATTCATAAACCTCTTGTTTTCCAAGTACTGCACTTGGTTCTGGGACAGAGAACTCCTTGGGGTAAGCTCTAGAAGAAGAACAGTTGGTATGGGGGAAAATGAGAAGTTGGTAGTCTGAGGAGGAACTCAGATAGTGAGGGGACAAGGGATAGTCTATCAGAGAAGAATCTTAGGTAGGTAAGGGTCAGGAGAATCCCTGTCAGAGGAGGGTCTCAGTGAGGCGAAGGGGAGGGATCCTTTGTCAGAGGAATGTGTCAGATAGTGAGGTATACATGGGAGAGCTCTATCAGAGGAGGGTTTCCAGCCGAACTCATAGTTAGGATCTGGGCCCTGTGGGTCAGAGACTTTACTTTTGGGGGTTGATAGTTGGTAGTTCTTGTAGATGGCAGGGTGAGACGGGTGATAGGGGTTTCTGTGTAATATTGTATGTGTTTGTGAATCCCATGTGGGCAGTGGGCATGTATTTCTCCATACTTGCAATCTCTGACAAGGGGCTTTTTCATGTCCTTTTTTCAGACCAGGAAGCAAATAGCCTTGGAAGGAGTCCCAGGGTGGTATAGGACATAGCCCTAATGGGAGGTGTTTTGTGGGCTGTGAACCAGTTCCAAGGGCAAAACGGAGTTAATCACCTATCCAGGACTGTCTATACACAGGAGGTAGCAGAGGTCCCAGCAGGCTACAGTTATAGTGAGGCTGTGTTAGTGTTAGGTAACATGGTATAGTGACAAGGTAGTAATAGGCCCTCTTGGAGATCTGATTACTATTCAGGTATGCAGGGACTCTCTGTGGCCAGCAGCACATGTGGCCTAGAGGGAACCTGCCTGCTTACATAGAGAGCTTTGGATTATCTGCTGTCTGGCCATGGGAGTTGTTTTGGGGAGATAGGGCCTTTTGTGCTGATGTCCGGGTATTTAGCTTATGACAAATGCAACCTTTTCCTGTAGATTTCTTGTAGATAATCGGGAAGCAGTCCTTCTTGGGGATAGGACAGCTTTCTGCAACCCCAGCTGTCTCTGCGACTCTGCCTGGCCCTTTATGGAAGATGCTGTAGGTGTGGTCTTCATTCTTTGTAGATCCTTGGATCTGTGCCTATGAGACAGCACTGGGTGATTCCTACTCTGATGACAAAGTAGAGGCAGGAAGTGATGAAGCGGTAGACTCCTGTAAGGCAGAGCCAGGAGAGACTGAGTATGAGCATTGGGTCCAAGAGTAGATAGGAGCCCTGCCTTGGACAGTTTCAGCAAGGGCACCATCTTGGCTGTTCTGTGTTCTTGTCACATGCATCCTGTGGTAGGCCCTTGATGCATTTCTGAGAGTTCTCCCTGGTGCTACACAGGCTCCTCTCTGTGCTCTGCCACTTGGCTGTGCCCTTGTGCACGCTAGTCTGAAAAAAGAGTGATGGTGGACCAGCCTCTGTTCCCATACCCAGAGTAGGTAGGACATGGGATTGAACATGTAGCGTGTCTTCTGATGTGTGGTGAGGGAGGATGAAATGCTTATGGGAGAACCTGGGAGTTGAGAGGACCATAGCCTTCTGTATGTGTCCTGGTATATCACATATAGTAGTAGCATCACAGACACACCTGACAGTGGAATTCAGAGCCATTGCCTCAGGCCATTCCTTTGTTCACTCATACATCATTTAGGCACAGAGTAGCACATTTGGGAAGTATTATTTTGAACAGGACACACTACCCACCCTGCAGAGCATCTGTCTCATGATGGCTTAGAAGAGAGGTTGGGTGGAGGAGCTCTTTTCTTTGGAGAGACTAAGCTGAGACCTGAAGATTAGGAGGGGCCATTCTGCCTTTGCTGGTCAAGTGCTGATCTTGATTCTTCAAACTCTGCAAATGAGGTAGCTGAGAAGTCAGGTTTAACTTTCTTAGTGTTATAGTTGACAAAGAGAGTACGCTTTAGTGTCAGCTTTCAAGAACAGGAACCTGTCTGCCTTTCTCGTAGCTATAACCCTGTCTGGCACATGGTATATGCATAGGAGTTATTTGTTAAATAACATTCTGAAGACATTGAAAAAAATAAAAAGTATAAATAAATATATCCTCCAGTCCCAGTTTCACTTCCAGATTGAGACACATGCTCAGCATAGGTGAGTCTGTCTGTGTATGGCTGTGCCCTCATTAAGTGGGTCACGGAAGTGTGTATTTTTACCATTTTCTCTGTCACACTTTTTTGTTTTCTATTTATTTTTATTTATTTTTTTATTTTAAAAAAATAAAAGTACAAAAACATACTAACAAACAGACACCAATTAGCATAAAAAATAGTACAGTCACAACTAATCTACAGACAAGGTGACATGGTCTCAACAGTGGTTATTGCTTTATCCATTGATATCTTCGAAGTGTAAATGTATGAACCCATATACAGACATGCAAATTTAGTCAGACAATTAATCTTCTCAACAACAGAAAAAACACAAAAACCAAAAATCCAAAGACAAAAAACAAAACAGGCAAACAACAACAACAACAACAACAAAACCACCAATAGTTGCTGCTTTGCATATTGATATCTTTGAAGTGTGTGTTCAAGATAACACATACAGACATACAAGATTGATCAAATAACCCGTCATCGATTATTCCTTAGCATTAAGTGATATAATACAATAGTAGAACCATGTTAGCCCTCCTGCATATGTGTATATTCATATATACATACATACATTTTTGTCTCTTTCTTTTCTCCTTTCCCTCGTCCCATCTGTTCTTTGTTTTAGAACAGATTTCCTTCATGACTCTTAGTTTATATTCCCACGCTCGGGTTCTTACACCAGTGATACAATACATTGCCTGCACATGTATCGCTGATTTATTTCACTTATGAGTATGGACTCCAG
>PVLD010029295.1:0-18258 GCA_004027595.1 Dinomys branickii
GGAGGCCCTTTCTTCTCCTCCTCCCTCCTCCTGATCTCCAGTATTACTGTTCCCCACCCATTGCAGCTGGGCAGTGGACGAACTTACGATGCTTGGTATAAGGGCTTGAAATCTCCCTGGCCCGTTCTCACTGTTAGTTCAGGGTATGAACTGAGTCTAAAGATTAGTTCTAGAATAGAGTTGGAGGATTTTCTTGGGTCTGCTGTGTAGAGAATGTTGTTGTTTTTCAGACTCCCAGTCTGCTACTTTTCATCTAATGCGTCGCTATGTATTCATGCAAGGTTCATATGTGCAAGCTGTAAGGAGACCCTCTTGGCGCTCACATTAATAGTTCAGGGTAAGTCCTGAAGTCCGTGGATTCATCCCATTGTTGCCAGGAACAGGTGGTGCTTGCTCAAGCTGCCAAGTCTCAAGGTGCTCCCAGAGAGAGTTCAGGGTGGGAACTGAGTCCCGGCAACCCAGCTCATGCTTCTTGCTTGATGTTGGAGTGAGAAGGGCGTGGAGCCATGCGATCCACCTCCTTCTGTTTCTCCCTCTGGTTGCGGTGCTGGAGCCCCTGTCCGCTCCTCGGCCGGATCCCTGGGAGCTGCCGCGGCTCGCCTCCAAGGTTCCCCTCTGCTCTCTGCCGGTAGCTGCTCACCCAGCGGAAAGGCAGGGGGCACTGCCTCGAGGCAGGTGCAGAGCCGGGTGTGGTGGGCTGTGTACTGGTTGCATTGATTCTCTCCAGGTGCTGATTAGGAAGGTTGCTGCAGAGTGGGGACTCTGCCCCAGTGGCTGTCGTAACTTCTCATCCTCACACTGGGTTCGACACCCGCTCCAGACCGCCATTGCCTCCTTTCCTGGCTGCGTCCTCCCCTCTCCAGCCCTGGACCAGCTCTCGGAACTCCGCTCTCCCCTTGCCGTGTCGGGAGGCTTCCGTGAGCGTGGGCCTCCGAAGCTGAAGCTGCGAATGCGGGAACGAGGGCGTGAGCCAAGGGTGTGTTTGGAGGGGTGACTTCCTCCTCGGTCTCCTCTCCCTCTGACTGCGCCATGGCGGATCTCCAATCCTTTCCTCCAGAGGAGGTTTTTCTTAGTCTTTCCGAGGGCTTCAGTTCCCATTTCAGATCCTTCCTGAATTCAGGATAAACAACTCTTTCCTTTCTGTCCTTCACATGTTGCTATATTCCTATACTCCTTTGTCTGAGTGGCATTCCTCTGGGAGGTTCTCTCTCTGCTGCCTACCCGGTCGCCATCTTGGAGTTCTCTCATAAAATTTATTTAGCTACTTGTTTCTTTCTAATGAATTGACCATTACATTTCTAAAGTTCTGAAATGGCCAACGGACCATAGAAAGATACCACTTTAGGCACCTGCTTGAAACCAACAGCTTCAGAAATGATGGGAGCAGGTGTCGAACCCAGTGTGAGGATGAGAAGTTACGACAGCCACAGGGGCAGAGTCCCCACCCTGCAGCAACCTTCCTAATCAGTGCCTGGAGAGAATCAATGCAACTAGTACACAGTCCACCACACCCGGCTCTGCGCCTGCCTCGAGGCAGTGCTGGCCTTGATTCAGGGCCACAATAGTCTCTTAATACAATCTCCTGTGAATGGCTATGCCTTAGTAACTGCGACCTAAAGATGTAGGTTCAGGGACAAGGGCTGAATGATGTCAGATGAAGTACATAAAAATACAAGGAACATGGAGACTGGGTTGTAGGTTTATGGTGTGGTATGTTTAGAGGAGGAACATGTGCCCTGAGGGCCCGCTTCCCCTGCCTGGTAAAGGGAAGGGGCCCTGGAGAATGTTCCCTGAGGGCCTCCAGGAGAGGGCTGCTCATCTTGGGAGGGAAGGGCAAACGGGGTGAGCTTGCTCAAGACCTCAGCCCTTTACATAGGAAGCTGACTGAGGGGTCGGGGGGGTCAGATACTTTACAAATATCACCTCAGACACTTACAGAGCCCCAGAGAGATGGGTATTCATAGCTTTGTTTTTTGTAGAAGATTAAAGTTACTCCTGGTTACTCAATGTGTTTGGCTCCCTGTGCCGCTGGAACAAAAGCCCTTACATTGGCTGATCTATAAAGATGGGAATTTATTTCTTACAGCTCTGGAGTCTAGGAAAGCCCAAGATCAAGGTCCCAGCAGCTCTGGTGTCTGCCGGGGGCTGCTTTCTGCTTCCAGGGTGGCACCTTGTTGCTGGGTCCCACATCCTGGAAAGGGAGGAAGGGATAAATGTAGTCCCTCAAGCCAGCAATCCTAATAATAACCCTAATAATCCTCCTAAAGACCCCATGTCTGACACTTCTGCACCAGGGATTCAGTTCCAACATGAATTTTGGAAGAGATGTTGGCTGAGGGGCTTTTTTGTAAAGTCACCTGGAAGGGAGATTAAAGCTGAGCTCCAAGATGGGCGCTCTTATCACATGCTTGCAGTGAGTCTTCCGTTTTCAGAATTTGTTGGGGACATTCTACCTATTCACTGATTCAATGGATTGAGTTATTTTTGTGGACATACCTTTTTGTTGTAATTGAGACCCTGGGCAGCTAACTTACCCTTTCCGATTTGGTAAAATCAGGATTTAGTTATGTTTAAAGGAGGCAGTGGTGGGACGTGCATGGGGCCACTATGGAATTGATGGTGATTACTATGTTTTCACACTTGACAGTATCATGATGCCAAGCTTACAAGGACTAACTTCTTAATGAATGGCTGATTCTGGTGGTGGAGGCACCAGAATCTCCATGAGTCTTGCAGGTTCTCCAGCCCTGCGTGGTAGGGAAGGCCCCTTCCACTCAGGAGAGCATGAAGGGGAATGGGACATGTGTGAGTTGGGAGAGATGTGTACATTAGCTCCTTGAGCCACACACACTGCTGGCTCAGATGCTGAAATGGGACCCTTAGTGATGTGGCTTCTCAGCACTTTGTAAAATTCTTCAGCTCCAGGGCCCTTTTGGTGACTCCAGTGGAGCTCTGGTTCTGACATTATCCTGGGCAGTGGATGGCCAGTTGATATTCATTTCTCCTGAATTTCTTTCTCCTGGAATCCCCTGAAGATAGTATTTCTGGTTCCAGCTACAATTCCAAGTCTGTTTTTCACTTAGAACACAGTCAAGAACTGGACCTCAGGAGGGATTTAGCATGGGAAGGGGTGTGCCAAGGCTGGGCCTAGGGGGAGAGAGGAAATAGATACCTTTGCTGTCTCCCTGCGGGGCTTGAAGAAGGCAAGCTCTTTCTTTTCTCAGGTGCTCCTCCTCCTACTGCTGCAGGTTTCCTCTGGGATGTCCTCCGGGAACTTTCCATGTGGAAGTCTGAAGCCACCTTGGAGTATTTGCTGGTGTCCCAAGTAGATGCATAAGGAACAGAGAAGGTGAGTGGTGCCCTTGTTATAGGAGGCATTTCTCATGCAGAGAAACAGACATAGGGAAATTGTGTATCCATTGTGGTGAGTTAAGCTGAAGGAGGCTAAGGGCATTTGAAGATCTGTGAGGGCGTATGAAACCCAGCAGGGACTCATGGGGTCCTGATTGTGGAGGTAGAATCAGGGCCTTTTAGACTTGGGATCTTGAAGACCTGCCAGGTGTTTGGGAAGCTGTGACTTGCCCCAGCAGGTATTGCTTGAGCATGTTAGTGAATGCTTGGCTGTCAGTGAAAGAAATTCAGTTTAGGAGAAACAAAGAGCAGAGCAGATTCATTGGCTAAAGTGCTTGGAAAGCCCAGGGTGGATCGGGACTGTGGGCACAGCTGGAGGCCCACATCTCAGAATCTTTCTTTCCATCTCACTCCTGTGAATCTCTGCACTGGCTTCACTACAAGGAAGCTTTTTCAATCTTGACAAAAAGCAGCTACTGGTGTTCCTTGTGACTATCCTCAGAGGAACGACTGGGATCCTAGACAAGGGAGGAGAGCATCAAAACTCCAGCCAAGGACCAGGAATGACATGGCTGACCTGGCTTGGTTCACAAGCACATTTCTGGAGCCGTCAGCTCCCCTGGTAGACTTCCGATTAGCACATCCTCTGAGCTCTTCCCCTTGCTGGGAGTGTGACATGTCCTTCTGTCCTTCTGGAGCAGGGATCCTATTGGTGAATAAACCAGGTGAATTGACTTTGTCCTTTCTAGAAGAGGATCAACTGCTGAGATCACAAATGGTGATGGTGACCTTAGAAGTATGTTTGAGACAACTTTAAATCTCCATATGTTCTGGATGAAGGGCAAAGCAGAGTATCTTGAGATTGCCAGAAAAGCACTGAAAATCCTGCTTCCATTTCCACCATCCTATCTTAGTGAAGCAGGGTTTTCTGTAGGAGCAACAATCAAAATGAGATTATATAGTAGACTGGACATAAGCAACAGACTTTGGTGTCACCCATGCATGGGACTGTCTAGTTGCAGAAAAACAGCTCAGGGCTCACACTGATTCTGCACTATGGTGAGTTGTGTACTACTTCATTATATATTGAAATGTAATAATAATAGAGATAAAGTGCACAAAAATGCAATGTGCATGAATCATCCCCAAACTATCCTCCCCACTTCCATGAAAACATTGTCTTCCATGAAACTAGTTCCTGGTGCCAAAATTTTGGAGACTGCTTTTCTAGAGTGGTAGCATTTTTGCCATGGTTGCGTGAGGTGGACAGAATAATTCCTCCTACAACTCCGAAGATGTTCATGCTTTCATTCCCAGAGCCTAGTAAATATGGTCTGTTCTGTGGCCAGAGAGGCACTAAGGTCGCAGTTGAATTAAGGATGCTGATCAGCTGGCCTTAAATTAGAGCATGTCGGATTGTGCAAATGGGCTTAGAGTAATCACCAGGGTCCTAGAATAGGGAAGTGGGAGGCAGAAGAGTCAGAAAGGGAAAGCAACATGATGTGGAGAGGAGATTTGCCCGGCCATTGCTTGCCCTGAAGACCAAAGATGCCAAGTGCTAAGGAAGCCAAGTGAATTAGAAGCTGGAAAAAGCAAGACAATGGATTTTTTTAGCAGTAGGAGCATAACACTGGGTCCAATGAACCCAACCCTTATTTTTCTACTGTAAATTTGTACCTGAGCATAACAGTAGCTGGCTGTGCACCTCAGTGCCTTTCCCTGAGGGATACCGGAAGCAATCTATGTGTTTACCCACTCCGTGTGACAAACCAAAAGGTGTATGCACATGTGCAAAAGTGGCAAAACAAGATTTTTCACCCATGTTATGCTCCAGGTACTGGTTTTGTGTATGCTTATCTGGGCATCACAGAGGGTCCAATAGACCCACACTACTCCAGGGTTTGTTAAAAAAAAGTTTTCTTTTGATTTTTCTGGTAGAAGCAGCCCAGTTCAGTAAATGGCACATGAAAAGTCAGGTTTGTAAGTTTTGGAGGAGGTCAAAAGTGAATCATCAGATTACTCATGCCTGAGTGATGAAGATGGTCCGCTGTGGTAAATACTTGCTTTCATACCAGAAGAGTGGTGTGGGTGCATCTTGATGATAATGATGATGACTTTGACATTGGCCTGTGAGCCAGAGTTCCCGTGATAGTGAAGTGGAACAAGAACCAACTGATATAGACACAGGGAATGCAGATCTCCTTGATTCAGGTGAGGAAGAAAACTGCAATGTGAGTACATATTTGACTAGGTGAAATGTTGCAAAATGGCCATGCAACCAAATGGAATGATCTAATGTTAGAACTAGGTCAGAAAATACAATATGGGGGTAAAATGTATTGGACAGAATGCCAGCACGTTACAAAAAATAATGTGTGGCAGTTGAAGCAAAGCTTATTTTTGTGGTAGAGTTCTATTGTTATTAAGAATTTAATAATTTATTTTATTGATATTTTACATTTCTGCTAACTATGAACCTCCTGACAGAACAGTAAGACCACTGACATGTCACGTGTGTCCTATAAAAGGGCCAGGAAAGCAAAACACATGTGCTGTCAGTGTAAGTGCTGTGTGAGTGTGGAACGTGCCTTGTCACGTGTGCAGACTGCCTTAGCTGTGATAATGGAAATAAAGATTATTTTTTGTAACATGCTATTGGCATTTTCATTGTAGTTCATATAAGAATTTGTTTATGTTGCTCTGTTTTAGACTGAGCACACCAAAAAACAGTGGATGTTGAACATCTTGATGCTTTTTTATAACTGCTCAATAAAATTTAAAAACCCAATACTTTATTTTTATGATTTTGTTCCTATTAAGTACTCATTGTTTAATATAATAAAACTCATAAAATTAAAATTAATAATCCATCAGTAGAAATATTCTAAGGAACACACATGATCAGACAGACCCATGTTGCTACACCTTTATGACAAAGTTGGTGTTCTCCGTGTTAGAGCCGTGCCTTGATTTGAGCCCAGTGAGGCTCATTCTAGACTTCTGACCTCTGGAAGTAAATAATAGGCTTGTGTTGTTTTCAGCTGCCAAATGTGTGTCAGTTTGTTACATGAGGTGCCCAATGTGAGGGGCACCTTGGAGGCTTCCTATGTCTGAGGTGACTCTGACTAGGGCCTGGGTATAGGTGGAACTGGCCAGCAGCAGTTCCTGGGAGCCTGATACCCCCCACCTCTCTCCCACCCTGCTGCTCAGACACAGAGGGATCTTGGATGCCAGAATGGGGCCCCACCTTGCAGGAAGTGGAATGTGAGCTGGAAGGAGTGGGGCCCCAGACCAGCCCTGCAATGCCTACCTTTACACTTTGCCCACTGTAATTTTGGGTGTGTTCAACACTCACAGCTGGAGCCACTCCTAATGCCTTTCAAAGGCACTGACAGTGATGTTGAAGGCATCCTACCGATCCGAGTCCACACAGCAAGGAGGGGATGTCCCAGGGGATGGTGCCGAGCTGCTCGGGGGCACTCCCTGGTCCCCAACTTTCCCCCAGGGTCTTTTCCACTGGTTGCTGCAGTCACAACTGTATCTCCACTCTGTCACTTGTTGCTTGCCTTTGCTGCTGAGGTCTGTTTGTAGGCAGCAACTCTAACCATCCCAGAGCAGCTGGACCCTCTGGCTCTCTGTACTCTGTGTGACCTTGGGAGCAGCACTGGTCCAGTTCTGGCCCCATGGAACTCGACACCCTGCTTGGCCTCCCCGCACATCTCCCCAGAGAGAGTTCAACAAGAATGTGAGATTTAGTTAGCATGGAAGACCCTGTCTTAGACTTTAGAGGAAGTCATAATTGTAGTAGCTAAAATTAAGTGCTTAGCCGTGGGACAGAAAATTCAGTGCTTTATGCTTGAACTTCATTTAATTTTCAGAACACTAGTAGGTGGCTCTTGTTGTGAGCTCCCTTTACAAGTAACTGAAGCTGGGTTAGCAGAGAAGTTAACTGAGCTAAGGCAGGCCTGTGGATTGCACACACCTTATTATACGTAAACATATATATAAAAGTAAGCTTTGTGACTTGTATACATTAACTATATTATACATTTTGTATGTGATTCAGGGCAATTCCTCCTCATGCAATGCAACCTAGGCAAGCCGGGTATGCTCAATTCACAGCAGCAGGTTGGGCAAGCGTGGTAAAACAACTTAGCTGCTAAGTAGAAAAGCCAGCGTATGAACCAGGTAGGTTGATTCTGAAGCCATTGTTGTGAGGCATGAGATGTCCTGACTCCCAAGCCCAGTCACTTTCATTTGAGACAACTATGACAATGGGCTCAGGGCCCGGGCCAGGCTGCCCTGTGTGGGTGTGTGGACTGGGCATTGTACCTCTTGGGAGGTGCCTTCACAATGCCATCCACATTCACTGTAAACTCTGGAGCTGTGCAGTGCGTAATCTGCACCAGTATGTGCTTCTTCGAGGCCTTGGGGACTGAGTAAACCTCCAGCAGGAGGCCATGTGGAAATGCAGGGGCTCAGCAGGGGAGCCGTTCGAAGCTGTGATTGAATTGGTGTTGAGAATTAGGAATCAGGAAAGTGAGGCATGGTAATGGGAGACAGGAACACAGAGGACCCTTTCAGGGACAATCTGACAAAAGCTGTTGGTTTCTTTCGTGCTCAGACCTGAATCAGATGACTCTTTCAAAAAGAGGGACTGGTTAATTTTGTTTTTGTATCATAAAAATAATACATGCTTATTGCAGGACATTTAGAAACTATATAAAAATTTGAATAAGGAAAACCTATTGTCCACTGTGGGCCCCACGGCTGCTCTGCTGTGGGCCCCGCTGAGGGCGCCCCACGGACTGGACCCACCCCCACCTGGCGGTCCGCTGTGAGCATAGGTGCTTTCCCACCTCCGACCATGGCAGTTTGTATACACCCATGTATGCTATAGTATAGTCTGAGGCAGCTATATCTCTTCCCAAGGCGAGAGTCCAGGGGTATAGATAATCCCAGGAATACAGTTATTATCACAGGGAAGATGACTGATTGAGTAGTAGGGCAACAGAGATGAGGGAGGAGAAAACTGAATGATCAAATGGGCCATCATCTGTGTAACTGAGTAACAAAGGTGAAGGTAACATTATGTAGGACAGCATCCAGAGCTAATTCCCTTCTATGTTCTCTATAATTTGTATTTCCTCAACTGTTTTTGTATTAACAGAAGTGAAGATAACTTTATGTTATGCAGCATCCAGTGCTGATTCCCTACTATCTTCTCTATAATTTGGTATTTCCTTTAATGTTTGTGTGTTAACTAGTGTGAAGATGATATTTATGTAATACAGCATCCAGTGCTAATTCCCTGCTATGTTCTATATAATTTTGTATTTTCTGTATTGTTTATGGCTTGTTCTGGTTCGTATGTCTCCATTCTTTTGTCTTTAAAATAAAAAAAAAAAAAAAGAAAACCTATTGTTCCACAACCCGGAGAAAACCACTATAGTATTTTGCTGTATTGGCTCTTTCTCCCTATCCATACCTAGATATACAGAGATCTGGGTATATGGAGAGTTAGGTATTTCCCTCTCTGTTCCTCTATCTACTGATAAATCACCCAGCTATACTTTCCTCTGAATATATTATAAGTTGATATACTGTATATCATCTAGCTAGAGATCTACGTATCTATCAGTTGTCCAACCTGTGGCTCAATGACTGTTTGGCTTCTTTTTTTAAAAAGTTATAATAAAAATATATAAAGGGAATTTTGTTAGTTATATAATTAGCTGAATTACATATTTTATATATGGTCCAAGACAGTTCCTCTTCACTCAGTATAGCCCAGGCAGTGGAAGGTTGGACACTGCTCTTTTCCTCTTTTTTTTTTTGGTCTTTTTGGGACAGAGTCTTGCTATGCAGTTCAAGCTGGCCTTGAGCTCATTTTGTAGCCTAGGCTGGTCTCGAACTCAACAATCTTCCTGCCTCAGCCTCCTGTGTGCTGGGATTACAGGAGTGCACCACCACGCTCGGCTTTTCCTCTTTCTTGAGATCAATGCATTATTTGCACATAGCTGAGGAGGTGAATTATCAACAGTTTGCATGGTTTCCCCCAGTGCCATGGCCGTGGGTCAGTTGGCTTCATGCTGCCCTGGGTTCTCTTAGACATCTCAGAGGCCCCCACCTTCCACAGCCCCAGATTCCCAATGACCTTCTGGAGAGCGAAAGGCCACAGACTAGACAGGCTGTGAGCAGGTTGCCAGGGAGAAGCAGGAGCTGCCCTGGGGGTGAAGAGGGCATCACAGTCAGAGGTCTAGACCAGCCCTGAGTCAGTAGCCCACTGCACACCCAGGGCCGAGTCTCCCAGGTGACACAGTTCCTCCTGAAAGACACCTTCAAGGTGGCACCTCTGTACCCGCCTCTCTCCTCCTCATCCCTACCCTCCTACCCCACTTCCACAGTACAATCTCCTCTCGTAGAGGAGCAAATGAAGCCCTGGGGAGACAGCTTGCTTTATTTGCACAGCATGTCGCTGGCATTCTTGGACAGAGTCAGTTTTGATGTCCTCAAGAAGCCAGCATTCCTGAATGCAGGCAGTGGAGCAGGTCTGCCTGGCACACTCTGGAGCAGCATGCACGGTCCGAGCAACACAAAGGCTGCACACTGCCATTCCCTGCACACAGCTGGTGATTACTAAGTGACTTCTCTACTGAAGGCCAAGGAGCCTGCAGAAACCTACTTCACTTGGTTCAGTTAATTGTCTTGAATTTACACAGACAAGGAACACCTACCCACTGAACACCCCGAATGTCTTGGGCACAGACTTGGGGGAAGAGAGGCTGAGTTACACCACACTGGTTGCAACTGAAAACAGAAAGACTAGTTGAGGACATTAGAAATGCCCCCTGGATTAGAGTCACAGTCCTTCCTGCCCAGGAATTTGCTTTCCAGTGGGGCTACGAAAGAAAGTGTTGCCATGGTATGCGCAGCTGCTCTTTGCAGGGCCAGACTTGTGGCTGCAGATCGGGGTCCCCTCGTGGTCTGATCATTCTATTCAATACTGTTGTCCCCGAGTGGAGTCAAATGTAAACACTTGACGTAGCTCACATTAAAGAAGTTCCAGGAGAACTTCTTGTGTTCTCTTTCACCTCTGTGTGCTCAGTCTTTAGAACTGGGCCTGGTACCCAGAAGACATTCAGTAAAGACTCACTGAGTGAATAGAATTAAATTTCCAGTTACTTTGGGGGATTACCAAGTTCCAAAGTCATTGGCCTATGAGTGACAGAAAAGCTTTTCCCTTGTCTCTTCCAGGTTTGGAGAACGACAACTTACAGTGCAGAGTTAACAAGTGTTTGTTGAGTGTTTAAGGTTTGTGAGCCCTGGGTTAGACATATACCCACGGAAGTAATCTTTTTGCTAAAACTCTTTTTTTTTTTTTTTTTTTTTTTTTTTTCTGGGACCGGGGATCGAACTCAGGGCCTTAGTGCTTAGCGGCAAGCACTTACCCCACTGAGCTGTACCTCCAGCCCTGGAAGTAATCTTTTTTAATATAACCAAAGGCCCTATAAAGTTTGACAGTCTTGCCTTTTCTACTTGAGGAGGATTGAGACTTGGGAATGTGAGGTGACTTCACTTTGGTGGTGTTTTAATAAGTGGCAGAGCTGACAATTATGTCCCCATGGCAGAGCCAGGAGGAGATGGCAGTGCAGGTGGGTGGGATGGTAAAGTCAGACCTAAGATGAATTGTGGGGCAGGCCCTGGGTGATGTCTCCTCCAGCCAAGGAAGGAAGGGACTCCCTGTCCCCTATAGTTGTCTGCAGCAGGGACTGGCCAGGTCTTGGTCTGTCCTGAGCACTGAATGGGGCCCAAGGCCACCTGTCGTGCGTCTTTGTGGAACATAATTCTACTTCAGGCTCTGTCCTGTGAGCATTGAGAGACATGAATAGACCTCTGTTGATAGAAGAGGCGAGGTGCTAAGCCTCCTGGCCTTGGTTACGGCAACACAGCACCACAACAGGGCAGAGTGGCTGTGGCCTGTCCCAGCCACTCAGCAGGTCAACGCCACCCTCTCCACCACGCAGGTCTCAGAGTGCCCAGGCATCGATCTTACCAGCACTATAGTAGCAGCTTTCAGCTGAACTTGAGAACTAAAAAAGGGCAACCGTGACGATGCCCCATCATCCCTTGCACACAGCGTCTACCCATTTGCACTAGTACTAGTTGCTCAAGAGAGAGTCTGGCTGGATGGGAGAATCGTGTTGCAATAGATTCATAGGGTACTGGAGCTGGGAGGAGCCTGGGATCATCTGGCTTCTTATCTTACAGAGGACGAAAACAAGGCTCTGAGTTCGGCCAAGGTCACATAGCTACTGCCTATTAAAACTGAGCTTCAGACCCGAGTCTCTTGATTCTCAGGGCAATTTCTCTTTGATCACAATTCTCTGCCATCTTGAATAACTTAGCTCCATCACTCATATTGTGTGACTGTAAGTGAGTACTATACTTAACCTCTCTTTTCTTGGTTATCTGTAAAATGCAGGTAGTAATGGTTAACAAGCTGTGACATGCATTCCCAAGGGTCAGGCACAGTAAATAATACCATCGTTGTTATTTTGTACCCTAGACCTGTATGTTTGTCCTAGTTGTGTCTGCCCCATGCGTGCCTGCTCTCCTGGTGTGTCATCTACCCCCACGTAGCGGACGTTCTGCCCAACAAATGGAGGCTTGGTGGTGGAAGCGGAAGGAGCACAGCACTGGGACGTGGGCTGCACTCCCAGGCCAGACAGGTGGCTGAGCACTCTGAGGCTATATTGTCTCCTAGACTCTGCCCACACTCAGGGTCGATGTCAGAAGCCCCCACAAATAAGATTAGCTAAGTAAAAACCCAGTGCATTTGCTCTAGGTGGATGAAAAGCCAAAGCAGAGAAAATATCACTCTCAACACCATTAGTGTGAACAATCCATTTATGTGGCATATCTAGGTTTTAACTGTAGGCCAATGCATTAACACACATTTGCATAAATTTTCTTTGTCTAAGGCTCAACTATTGTGTGAGATTCTTCCTCAGACCTGTGTTGAATCTATAGTACTGAGCTGTGATGAACTTATAATTATCTCCTACATCCACTGGAGCCCCAGGGGCTCCCCAGGACACTGCAAGGGCTGTCTGAAGGTGCTTTATGAGTCCTTCCTATCCAGGCTTTTGTGCAGTGTCTGAGACTTTGCACATAGTATGATTCACTGGAGTGCAGGTGGAAGAGAGGAGAAATGTTATTTTTATTTGTTTTTGATGGTGCATGCCTATAACCCCAGCCCTTGGGAGGCTGTGGCAGGAGGACCACCACGAGTTCAAGGCTAACCTGGGCTACACAGTAAGTTCAAGGCCAGCCTGAATTATATACTGAGATCCTGTCTCAACAACAAACAAACTAGGAAGAAATAAAGCTTACTGATATTGAATGAATGATTCATTCTGGCTACTTGCACAATCCTTATGGCAGCCAGTGACCCATCCTGTTTATTTCCAGGGTGTACTGGGGGCTCCTTAACATGCAGAGGTTCTTGGGAGGCCCTTATGGTTTTGTTTGCTCTCAGTGCATGTGACATGTTATGGATTATTTTTCTCCCTGAGCCGCCTGTTTATGGGTTACATTCAATAGTTCTAATTAAATGAACTTCCAAAAAACAGTAGACAAGCAACCTCAAAGGGTTCCTGCCTCATTGTGTAGACTGAGGGTGAGCAAGGGGACGGTGAGTGACAGTGGGGCTGTTACCTGGCCTTGTGCCTTTGTCTTCTCTTGACTTGGTGAGTAGAGACAATGGTGATCCAATCAAGCCTGACGTTAACCGCCACATTCAAAATTAACAAAAATACTGGATGAAGCACGGACAAACAGCTATCTATTAATAATAAATGTCACCCTAAGTCTATGCTGTGCTTTGAATTAGGAACTGATAGTAGCCTGCAGTCATCATAATTTTCAAGCGTTAGAGAGGATCTTTTCACTGGGGACATTTTCAAATCTACACAAAATGAAAACTATAATCATGAGGACCCACATGGATTTGTCAAGACTTTACAACTATTTCTTTCTCTCTTAGCTTCGTTTCAACAGCTCTTGTACTTACATGTTTTTTTACTGTTGACTAACCACATAGTGTATATAAATACACAAATGCATAACAGTTAAATTTATATAAGTTGAGTTTATGTACTTGAAACCTTTTCACTCCTAAGGAGTGTGAATGTTAAGAGAAGCCAGAGGCCTTTCCAGTGTGCAAACCTGATCCTGCTGCTCTGTGCCAGACACCCCTCGGGGCTCCTGCTTGCTTTGAGGAAAGTGCTGCGGAAACCTGCCTCATTCCCTGCCTTGCTTCTCTGCTCTGCTCCGCTGCCAGTGTACACTGTAAACTTGCACACAGTGCACACAGAGACACTCATTTCCTCCTGTCCAGTTCTTTGCACATTCTTCTTCCTACTTTCTGTCGGCTACAGCCCCACTTTCTCAGGGAATCCTTTGCTTCCTTCTGGTCCAGGTTAGGTTTCCTAGTGACCCATGTGCATGGAATCAAATTCTTTTCCTTTATTGCTTTTGCCTTAATCCGTCACAACAGACTCATCTCCATGTGGGCCAATATCTCTACTTTCCTCTGGACTCCCTCCCTTGCTTCCCTGCAGTCTCCAAAAAGCCTGGCTCCCCAGCATTGAATAAATGACCCAGCCCAACAGACTGTACTGACTGATGCCTACTCTGTGGTTCAGGGTTAAAATGGCACAAGGGTAAGATGGGACCCCTGTAAACCAGGTGGTGGAAGAATCATTGGATGAGAAGTTCCACTCTGGAAGAGATAAGGAACAACGCAGGAAAGCAATTCAGGTTCACAGGCAGAGCACTGGTAACTGCCAAACAAGCACAGTGGATGTCAAGTGCATTGGGTTCAAAGAGAAAACACTTTGTGGAGTGGACAGGGCTGACTTCAGATTGTTTAATCTTTGGAATATAAAAGCCACATGTGAACAAACACATTTTGATGTTCTGGAAATTGAAATCCTTGCTTATGATACCGAAAGCCTAATTTAATTTTGATTTACAAGAGTCTCCAGTTAGGCCCTGAAGTCACAGTGGTAATGTCATCCCCAGGTCATCCACTGCGAATGGAATCTGCCCTTTCCCAGGCTGCACGTGCATTTTGGCCTTGGAGGTGGAGCTGCTTTTTCAGCAACATCTTCCCCTGGGTCTTGCAATAGTCCCTCTTCTCCAGCTTCTGCCTGGATGTTCATACGGTGTTTCCTGAGGTTTTGTAATGAGGGACTTGTTTTTATGTGATTCGGTAAATAGAGAACCAACGCTTGGTATTAATTTAGAAGGTTGTGGGCTGGTTTGTGAAGCTCAGACTGACATTCGTATGATCTGAGCCTGATTCTGCCCAAGAGAAGCTCTGCTTGCATCTGTCTTCATTTCAACACACACTTGTTTATGTGTTTCACGGTCTTCCTACTCATCGCCCCCCGTGACATTGTCAGCTTCTTGAGAGCAAGGCCCTTGCCTGTGTTGCCCCAACAAAAGCCCAGCATGCAGGACAGGGCATGGTATGGACAGGTGTTGGAAGCGTTTGTGGATTGGATGGTCCTGAAGGAGGATGGGGGTCACGGTCGACTTTGAGAGCATACAGGCCAGAAGGTTATGAATCACGATTCCAAAACCCCTCAAGCTTATGAGTAACTTGAGGGCAGAGGACAAATTTCCCCCATCTCTTCATGCCCACAACGTTACCCAATACCAGGTGCTTGTTCTTAGTAGGTGTAGAGATGACATCAACTAAATGGAATCAAAGAGAATTCCAAACAGTCACCGAACTGTGGTAATGGGAAAGGATTGGTTTCAAGATGAGCAGACCTAGAACAAAGTTCCCATTCCCCTTCTCGCTCACTGAGCAACCTTGGGTGAATACTGGACTTAGCCTTCATTTATTCCTCCACATAACGGGACTATCAACAGCAGGAGTCCTTGCTCCAGGGTTGCCATGAAACATCCTGTCTACCAAGTGCCTGGAGATCGGAGTTCTGGTAGACACTGGCCAAGGTGAGTAGGAAAGGCTGGGGAATCCCATAGGGCAGTTGGACGTTTCCTTGCCCTTCAAGTGAACACTGGACTCTTAAGGTTGAACCTGCTGGGCCCACATTTCCAGGTCTTTTACTCTGTAAGCGCTTCCTATCATCACCGGCCTTTGTGCCTCCAAAGCCCAGTCTAGGCTCTCTTTCTGCTGGCTCATCCAGCCTAAATGAAGTGCCAGACTGAAGGCAACGCGATAGCCTGAGTGATCAGAGTTGCCTTCCAAATTCATCTCAGCATTTCTTCAGGGGAGGAAGGAAGGCAAGGGCCAGGCACAGCAGGGCACAGCAGGGCACAGCAGGGCACAGCAGGGCATGCTAATCACATTGTGTCTTGGTCTTCCAACAGTTGCTTTCATAATGTAGATGGAATCAGATAAGGGATCTGAAGACCCTTCCCCAGTCTCTCTTATTGGCCTGAAATTCTTGTATTATCTGACCTTTTGATGTTGGAGCCAGTTGGTTCCTACTGAGCTATGGCTGGTGGCTGAGCTCTAGTTCACCATATCTGAGGCTCCAAGGGCCAGGAACACAGAAGGCATAACTTTTGGTGAAAAGACGCCATCAAGGGAGTAGCTCCTTGGAAGGACAGCCTGGAAGGAGTCTTGGGTAGGTCAGGGAGGGCGCCTGGAGCCTCAGGGTGGGAGCCTGCAGGGGAGGATGGAAAAGTTGACGCTCAGGAGTAGAAGATGGGGGTGAAGGGAGGGGCTTGTAAAGTAAACTGATTGCATCACAGATGCAGGCAGAGTAATTGCCTCCATAAACTGTCAGCTCTTAACTGATTTTTATTAACATGCATGGAAGTATAGTTACTTTTATTTAAATTTCAGGGTGCTCTTTATTTGGTCATAATGAAAAGAGTCCTATTGATCAGTTAGATTTACTTTTATAATAATGTCTTTATAATTTTTTCCAAGTTGCATTATAAGACAATCTGGAGAGAGCTGTGAAGCTTGCGCTAGGGATGCCTGATTTCTCTGCCCTGTGCTTCCTCCCCCAGCCCAGGGTCCTGCCCTCTGCCCTCAGCATGCCAGGGCTGTACCTTTGCTTGGCTCCCCCTCCTGGGAGGCCCTCCCTTTCCACCTGTACCTGTTGGAACCCTGCAGGCCCGCTTCACCTTCCCGAGCTCAGGGTGTTCCTCAGAGTTTTGTGCCAGGTCCTGGGCAGGGCTTACTTGTTTCTGTGAACCCTTTTCACCCTCCACTGGTGTGGAGCAGAGGGTCTGCTGGTGTTTCCATGCCACTCCGAGCCCTGCCCCCTGCTGAAGACAGGGGAGACCGTCTCCCTCATCTTGGTAACCTTCGATGGGCCCTTGACAACATCTGTTGAATTGGATGGTATGCAGCTAGTGTACAATGCCTTCTGTAGTGATTTGGGAGCCCCAGAAGAAAATGCCCTATTCCCAGACTGATGTTTGTTTGTGTAAGGTCTTTGTTATGGTTTATATCTAGATGTCCCTCCACAACTTCCTGTGCTCATAGATGGGGCTCTTGGGAGGTGGGGCATGGGGTGGAGGAGTATAGCTCCCACCTTTCTCTTTTGATCTCTCACTGCTTCCTGTTGCCTGCCACGAGCTGTTTGTCCTCTGTGTTGCCCCTCTGCCATGCCACCCTGTCTTAGACCCAGCCAACTGCGGACCAAAACCCCTACAAAGGGTGAGTCAAAAGCAACCTCTCCTTTCAGTTGTGGGTATCAGGTATTGTGTCTCAGTGATGAGATGGTCTCTATTTCCTTTGCAAGGCAAAGATTGCCAGGACTGTGAGTGTTCCAGCTCTCCTGGGAGTAGCTAGACTCAAGCATCCTAACGGAGTGCAGGTGGTCTGGGTGGGAATATATGCAGCTGATCTGAAAAAGACACACTGCATTCCAGATTCCATGTACCAAGAGGTCATATGGTGTCACAGTAGATAAAACATGGGTTCAGGAACCATCTTGGCTGGGTTCTGATTGGAACTGAGTTGCTGCTGGTCTCTTCTATCCTTACCCAGCTCAGCACCAACTGTATCCCTTCTTAGATCAACCTAACTTCCAAAGCTTCAGTGAGAAATGCAACCAGGAATGGAAATCTAATACAGACACTGTATGCATGTGTCTTGGGTTCCTTCACCTCTCCCTTCTCTGCTGACCAGCCTTCTGTGATTCCCAGTCTGCTTGGAAGGCGCGTGAAGCCATCACACGGCTTGTTAGTTACATCACCTCATTTAAGTGACAAAATTAGACTCAGCAAGATTCTGTTGGTCCCTGTTCCCAGGTCACAGAGTATTACTGGCTCATCCTTGTTCAGATGTCCTATCCTAGTCCACTCCATCTGCTAAGGGGACAGGTTATGAGATAAAAGTATGCATATCAGGAGTTCTTGGGGTAAGTGGTAGCCCTGAGGGACCTCCCTAAGCTGGGCAGATATGTCCAAAGATGTTTACCATAGCCTACACAGAATCCCTATTAAAACTGGAAGTGAACCTGTGAATGGTGGAGAGGAACTGGAAGGACTTGAAAAGAGTCAGGTGGGCCATGGGGGCCGAGTGAACGCCAGGAACCCCCATAAACTGAGCGTTGCGGTGGGCAGTTAGCTTTTCTCCCTGGATCAAGTTGTAAAGCTCTAATCCCAAGGGCCTTGAGAGCCAGATATTCCCAAGATGGATTTCTTGGCCGCCTCTGGGCCTCTCATGCCAGTGGAGGGAGAAAAGCAGATGGAGTGGTGCCCAGTCTGCAGAGAGGAACTGGCTGGCCCCAGAATGGCTTGGCATTGCCCATATCTCTTCCAGCTCATGTGAAGCTGTTGACAGTGGGGAAAGAGGGAGGGCAGGAGGAAAAGGAGAGAGAAAGAGAGAGAGAGAGAAAGAGAGGA
>PVLD010029296.1:0-18257 GCA_004027595.1 Dinomys branickii
TCTCCCCCGGCATCTCAGAGAAATACGCCCAGTTTAAACTTCCCAGCCGAGGTTCCGGCATTCACGCTCACCAAGTCTGTCTCGAGCTGGTGGTGTTTATTAAGGAGGTTCGCTCCCTTGCTGCTCACCCGGTCGCCATCTTCCCCGGATTCTCCATCCACAAATTCTTGGTGGACACCAGGGACTGAGATTGCCTCATATTGTCAGAAAAAAAAAATCAGGTCATGGATAATAGACAGAAAAGGTGTTATAATTTGGATAACAGATAATAACCAAATCCTCACATGGGTCAATGACAGTGAAGCCAATCAAAACCATTCGAAACTATGACTATGCTATTCAAAAGAGACTGGATCTCAGGTGAGTTTATGACACTACTCTTGAATGGCTATTTCTTTTGTGAAAAATATGTACAGCCTGAAACCAGAACAACATTCATAGGTATTATCTATAAACTACTATCCTAGTGTACTCTGGTATTACTGAAGTCTTGGACATTGCTAAATACATATGGTGCTTTTTTCTAGAGTTTATATTTGGGCAGCAGGAATAACTAGGTTTAAATATAAGCACTTCGATGTAGTATTCCTAAAATGCTATGCTTCATGAAGTCTCATTTATGTTATCTTTAACATGGAAATGACAATGGTACCAACATCTCTAGATTATTATTATAAGATTAGATTAGGTTAAAATCAGAAAATATACGTAGAATGCTTTTTGGTCAGCTGCAACCAAGATCTGGCTAGTTATAGACTATTGTAGGTCATTGTGTTATAAGCTTTCTGTTATTTTTTCATGGATGTCTTCCCAAAGCCTCACACAGTCATAGGGGGGACTTCTGTGATTTCTGGGATGTGGTACTCATCAGTAGATTAGTCCATTAAACACTTTAGTGCATATTAGGAAGTGAAGCCTGGGTGGAGGAGGTGAGTCACTGGTAGTGTGGTCTGGAAGGAGATACCTCCCTCCTTCCTCCTTTGCTCTGTCTTTGCTTCTTGTTGCCATGTCATGAGTTGCTTCTCCTCTGCTCTGCTCCTCTGCCATGCTGTCCTGCCTTGGAGCCAGCCAACTATGGACTGAAACTTCTACAAACTGTGAATCAAAATAAACCTTTCCTCCATTAACTTGTGGATGTTGGGAAAGTAGTTAAGAAACTTTTCTAAAGTATACATGTCCAATTCCTTCTACTGTGAGAGAGAAAACCTCTGCAGGTTTGTGGGCTATGCTGAGCTGGGTCCTGTGATTCACATTAGACTCTAGCTTAGTTGTTAGCTTCTGTGGCCGAAAGTCTTGCTCTGAAGAATGGGTTCCTGTTAGCAGGATAAGGTGATAAACAGAGAGAACAGTGTCAGGCTAAGGGCCAAGGGAAGAGAAAGATATGAAGCAAGAGAATGGGCACATGAAATACAAAGTGGGAAAGAGCTTAGGAGTCTAGGGATGAGGCTGGTATGCCAGGGCCTTGTGCATCCTCAGTGCTGGTGAGATCCAACCAAGTGATTGGCTGCCCCAAACTACATGATTGCAATAGACAATGCAAGTTCTTAGGTTTGCTTTTAGCAACTCTTTATGTCACTTGATGAGCTGTACAAGAACATTTGCTCTGTAGAGGAGGTATTTTGGAGGATCCTCATACCCTTCAGTTTTGAGATAGCTCTATACTAACACAGTTGTTCCTATAGCAGAGACTGATAAGTACTCGTCAAACCCATTTCCCCTTCTTACTGAATATATAGGTCAAATACATTTCCCAGAGTTTCTTTGGGGCCAGGTGACTGTATTCTAGGTCAATCAATACAAGGAGAAGTGGGATATACTACTTCCAAGCCTGACTAGTAACACCCTCCTATCTGTATGTTCTAAGGTCCTTTCTCTGTTTGGCTTGCTAGACTAACTCTCTTTCATGGTGGCTTTGGAAGCAACATGTTGAAAATAAGAAAACCTGGGCATGGAAGACTCTTGGGTTCTTGATCCACTCCTTGGAGGATCTTTACTCAACCAGGAAGGCTAAATTAAACCCTTATTTGAGCTTACTGTTCTAAGCCAAACTGCTTTGGAATTTGTTTGTCACATCAGCTAATATTATCTTAGGGCTCAATGGCTACATAATAAAGATATTAGAATTTGAGGAAGATTATAATACCACCTCTCTATTTCCTTGCCATTTGAAAAATCATCACTGGAGCCAGTCAGAAGGAAACTAAATGAAAAGATGTATTCATTAATATGCAACCACATGGGCTTGCTGATATGCTCTGCTCCCCACCGCAGTACTGACTCTGGGTTTAGCATTTTCAAAGAAGATGCACTCATCCAAGATTGCCATGTTACTCCAGGAAAGGAAGAGAAGAGAGAAAAATACATTAAGTTCTGAGCATTTGTAGTTCTCTCATAACTTATAAGTGTGACAAATATCTTTCACCTTCCATCTATGGACTGTTTATGAGAAAAGGGTGGCCCATGCACCCACAAACATTCCTCCACTGGGTATCTCTCTGTATGTCAACAGAAAGATTGAAATCTATGTCTACAGACCATATACGATCTAATGGACACAACACATATTCCTTCCAAAAGTCACTTTACCGGCATGACCTTTCCTCGAATACTTTAAAGCTATCTAGAAAAAGCTCTGGCTTTTGCTCCCTTTCCGTCTATGTTTCTTTATTTAGGAAGATTCCCTTTCCTTGATCAGGATTCTGTAGGAGGGATATTTTTAGAGCAGTGAAGAAGGGCACATACTTCCAGCTTATCAAGCCAACTGGATCAACATTTGGAAATTAGGAGGCGGCATGCCTGGGTGAGTTGCCTTCATAGTTTGCCTTATCTGTACAACCTGATTGTCAGTGAATTTTGTCTTTATCCTATGCAACATTTCCATCATAACTATGATTGATTTGGGTCATTGTGCCAATTGCTTGTGTGTAAATTGGCTGTTAATAAGGCTCAGAAGTCAATAGGTGATGAGATGTGTCACCAAGTAATATAAAATAGTGCAAATTTGAAATCTTTAACTTATTAGAGGATCTGTCAGCTTATATGTCCTCCAGTTCTTCCTTTTGTTACCAAATGGAATGAACCATTAACAGCTTGCATCTGGGGAAAGTGCCTTCAAATTAAAGGCTGTATTCCTAAAGCAGGGACCATTTCATGGATACTTTCTTGGTCAATTATGATTTTGTTTGTGTACTGAATCCATAAAGGGAGAGGTACATAGCACTAACTTTGGGTTTAAGATCAGATATCAACAGCAATATTATGTCATAAGCTTTCTGGCATGCATGAGTAACTTTGAGCTTGCTGCCAACTAAAAAACATAGTACTGTGGCTCTTAAGCAGAACAAGAAACTTAGAGATGATCTACAATTGAAGTTTGGTTCAAGTCAACCCAAATCAATCATTTCACGTCAATCCAAACAATAGAATGATATTCAGTTTTGATGGTGAAGACATGGTTAGGACATTGAAATCTTTTGAAGGTGGAGAACAAGCAGGGAACACAATGTCTGGGATACCAATGTTTTAGAAGATTTGATCACCCAGAAATAAAATGAAAATTGAATAAAGCATTCATTTATTATTATCATCATTATTAGCAACAGACTTCAATTTTCAAAGTTCTTTTTATGATGGGCACATTAAATTTTATAAAGATCTCTATGCTGATTGTTATTCTATTAATTCATTTACATTTCACAACATTCAGTGAGGCAGAGACAAAAGGAGGAGATTTCAACTTATGTGTACAACAAAAATGTCCCTGTGTGCTGGGACTCACTGGGGAGTACAGGAGAGGTTAACTGGTCCAGCACAGACCTTGGAGTCCCCAGGAAATTCCAAGCAGTTCTGGGAAAATGATCTGAAGTGACTATCCATGAAGAGAAATGGCAAATATCCTTCTCTCCTACAGACAGGAGAGGCAGTGAAAGTCTGTAATTTATTTACTGCCCAGATTGCAATATTGAATGCTGATTAAATTCATATATTTAGAAACAGACCCACATGCATGACCACAGGATTCTGAACCTGGCAATACAAAAACAATGTTAACCATATATCCATAAGATTATAGCTACATTTAGAAAAGGTGCTCAAATTCTTTTAATTAACCAAATAAATGCTAGGTAAGATGAACTGAAAATTATTTTTTATTTATTTTCATTTTAAAGGGAATAAAAAATAAATAACAACAACATAGACAAAAACAAAACAAAGTAAAAATTTTATAGGGTTTCAAAACAAAATGATAGGGATTAAAGTAGTTGTTATATTACATATTGTTATCTTCAATGAATTTGTTCAGATTACCAGATGCAAGAATGCAAGATTGATCAAACTATTAAAGAGAACAAAGAATAATAAAAAGCATTAGAAATGATACAGAGCTTCACTAGACAAGATGGTAGGAATTCACCAATGGTTGTTACATTGCATATTGTTGTCTTCAAATCAGTTGATGAACCAAAAATGAAGTTATAAAAACTCACAAATGGACTGAGTGGGAAATGTTGGATTAATATAATGGATGCAGGAATAGAGTAGGTACTGAAGATTACCCTTGAAATAGAGACTTATGTAATTTTTTCCTATTGTATATAGCTAAAGGTACACAAGACTGACTTTAACTGGGTTGGCAAGCAGATAACAGGGCACTAGAGCATAAAACAATATTTATAATAGCAAGAGACATGGGAAGAATGTGTGTTAAAGCCATTTTTGCATATTTGGACCAACAAAACACAAGTACTGCATCTTGTTTATTAATTTTTGAGACATTTAAAGAAGTGGTTATTAGTGCTTATTTAATAAGCAGAAATGTCTGAAGAATACACAGAGGAAGATAGGAAACATGGATCAAACCATAACAAATTTGAAGGTCACAGTTCTGGGAGTAAGGTAGCTCATAAATCTGACCATTAAGTTGAGCTCCTTGGGCCTCTTTTCCCTGGACGCTGATTGGAAAACTATATCTGAAATGCAGACAAAAGTCAGTTTCTATATCTTAAAGCCATGCTTTACCCATTAATTCAGAGGACTATAATTCTAGATATCTGACCCAGTTGGGTGATTGGGAAACTTGAGGACAGTTCAATATAGCTCATATTCCCTGTAATAAAGTGATTCATGAGAGCAAATCAATCCAAGGTATAGAAATATGAAATAATAATAGAACCTAGATTTTTATTCTTCATTCTCAGATATGAAATGTTTTCATGTATAGTATATTTGATTTAGGCTAATATTCTCTCCTATTAGCTATTGCAAGGAAATGGAATAATTCTTATCAAAGAGCGAAGAGAACTAAGACACAGTGAGGTAAGGAAATGTGCCCAGTACCTGATCATCAGAACCAGAGTGTTCAACTCACCAGTCACTCTCCCACAATGCTGATGGCCTGGATTCTAGTTAGTTTTCCCTGGGGCATCAAAAATTCTACAGATGGCTAGTTCTTGTGTGGTTCTTCATACTATTGTAACCTTTGTCAGTGGTATGTCTTGTCCACTGAAGATTTTTCAGTGAAAGGAACAGGACTTTAGAGTGTTTTTTTTGGAAGTCAGGGGAATAATTGCTGTTTTGTGGAATGGAAGAGAACTTGGCTAAGTGCCTTTCTTCCCCTTTGGAAATGCTGAAAAATCTGGAGCAAAGGTTTAGTTAAAGCTTAAATAAAAGCAGAGCGATAAGCCACCTGCCATGGCTGAAGGTGCAAGGGTGGTAAATCCAGGAGGTGGTTTTCATGTACAGTTTATAATTTGGGTCCTGACAGAGCTCAGATGAGGAATAGGCCTATATAACTATTGATCCACAGAGCTATCAGGGACATCATTTAACTTGATAGCTTGTGTTGGTCCCTTAGGATGTGGAGTCAGCTTTAACCTGCAAGGGAAAAAATTAAAGGTAAATGAAAAGAAAGGAAGGGGAAAACCATGGACAGTCTCCCATGCCTTCCTTTTCAATAGCACATATTTCCAAATGATTTCAGTTTTCAGCTGCCATTGTAAGTGTGGGCCCACTTCGTTCATTTGCCTACCGAGTTGAATTGAGAAATCCCCCTCAGTTAACATGCGACTAGACCCTTATAAATATGTAATTGACACCTAATCTTTGACAGTGATTACAGCGTAGGAGACAAAGGGAAACAGGCCACTCAGGCCACAATCAGTAGCAATTACTGGGCAATGTGAGACTCCATGGGGGGGAGTGGAACCCTGCCCCTCAGCAGGAGGAGTAAGCTGCCAGTCTCCTTTGTTGAAAACGTAGCTGAACCTGGAACTGCAGAAGTTGGTGTGTCACAGGCCTTGGACTCAAGCCTGTGGGTCCTTTAGGCCACCAGGAATATTCCTGAGCCACAAGTCTGCCTCCATGTTCAGCCCATCTCTGACCTTGTGCCTGCTCTCACCCTTGCTCCGGCCCACTGTCTGTTCTACTTCTTGACCGGACTGGTGTGCTCTTTTCCTGGTTTCTAAACCCATGACTGGGTGTTCTACGGAGGATCTTGTTTCATCTTTATGACCTAACTGTCTGGTGCTGCGGCTCTGGCTGTGACCCTTTGCACCCTCTGTGACCACAGTTCAGACTGTCCCTCCAGTTGTGTATTGCTTTCAGCTGTCTTTAATAAATATTCCACTTGGCTCTGGCCACAGTCTGGAAACTTAAACCTCAAGTGTTATGCTTTTAAGGATGTAACATCCTTTCTGACTTCATATCCTGCTGAGAGGCTAGAGTCACACACATTAAAAGGATAACACACTAACCATTGCTAGTGTTTTGTTCATTTGTATCATTAACTTAAATAAATTGTAATCAACCCATGGTCATTACTCCCTGTTGGTGAGAAATAAGACGCTTGTATATCATATCAATTGATGTGCACGCCTCTCTGTGCCAGAAGGTCCTTGAAGGTCAGGACGATTTCTTCTAATATTTATTATTCCTTCAGGGCGCACCTGCGATGAATATTTTGGATTATTTCATCCAGAGAATTTGTGAACTGAAATGAAGATATTTTATGTCACTTGCCTTCAAAAAAGAATCATCTCTGTCCCTGACCCCATCCACACTGTTTTATTTCTTCATCCAGTTCACTGACCTTCCTCTCTCACCTCATTTCAGCCTTCCTTCTTTGGTTTGGTCTTGGTGGTCTTAGCCCAGGCAATTCCTCTGGTGATTCCCAAATCTAAAGATTTGGCTCGTATCTTTCTCCTTTTGTAGCTAAATGCACTGTAGATATTTCTATTTGTTTATCATCATAAAAATTTCCAACAAGAAAGCCCCCACTGGCCCGATAACCCTTTTATAGTCTCACTCTTCATCTGTGTCCCGTTCTCTCGCTCGCCTTCACCCGGTGTGGATCCGTATGCTGGCTTCAGTTCTGCCCCTCTTATCTCTACTGTTCAGTGTACATTAGAGAGATCATCCCCAAACACGCAACATGTTACCGAGCACTCACCGTGCTGCAGGGCGCCAAACATACAGTGATGGATGAAACAGACTTGCCTCCTATCTGGGCTTATGCAGTTCATGCTGCCTTCCTCAGTTAACCTTTTAATGGCTCCTATAGGTTTGGAGACAAAGTCCGATACTGTGGCCCACCATATCAGACCTTCAAATGGAACTTCGTTGTTCATTTCTAGCCGCTAACCACTCATGTTCTGCTCTCCAATTATATAAAACAAATTAGTTCAATTATCCTACCCTGTTCAATTGTCTTCTTGGGTGGGGTTAATTTCTGTCTTTTTCTCTTTTTTGTACCATTGCATCATATCCTGCTTCTGTTCTAACACTCCAAAACCAGTGTATTTCTGCCTTTCCAACTAAATTGTGACCTATTACCATATGTTTCTCTAATTTGCAGTAAACCTCGCATTTAGAGTAGTGTCTGGAACACAAGAGATGTTTTTTAGACAAAAAATATTTCTTAAGATAACTTACAGCTCTTCAGAGAATTGTAAGCTTTATCCTGAGTAACCAAGTAATATCCTAATTTTTGTATGCATAATATAAAATTTCATAATAATGTGCATTAACTGTAGTGTGCTTAAATAATCAACTGGATCATATTTATTAAGAGTCAGCAAGCTGATGCTTATGAAAACTGATTTAGAAATGAATAATGGTTGCCCCTTTTTGATCTGATTCTTTCTCTGGTTATTAGCTTTACCACCATGATTTTCAACCTGAAAGATGCTGAAGATAATTAAGAAGACAAGCTGTTAACTTGAGAATGCGAACATCAGGTATTTTCTTTTTTTTTTTTTTGCGGTACTGGGGATCGAACTCAGGACCCTGTGCTTGCTAGGCAAGCGCTTATTCCACTGAGCTATATCCCCAGCCCCTATCAGGTATTTTCTAATGTGTTGGTAGATGATGCCCTCTTTAAGATCTTTCATCCAGGAATTAAATGCCTATACTATATAAATTGCTGTCCACAAGAATAAGATCAGAGAGAATAGAAGGTATGGCTGCTGCTTGTAATATGGTTGGAAAAAACAATCAGGTGTGGTACGTGAAATGAGAAACAGTGTCAGAGATAGTAAGACATATCCTAGTAGGCCTTGCACTGTAGCAACAGATCACAAAACATGGGGCCAGCCCAGGAAGGCTGCTTAAATGTCTTTTTCTTGTTCTTGCTCAGGGAACTGGATCAGTCATGTTGAGTGTGACATCTGTTTATATTCTAGGTATCGAGCCTATTGATTGGTGTATTATAGAAGCTCTATAAATGTTGAATGAATGAATGAATGAATAAATTAATATATTAATGGTAAATAGAGAACAAAGCCTTGGGGTGAATGCAAGCAAAATATGAGTATTTAATCTGAACTGGGCACAGCAAGCACGCGCCTTCTCCCTTGCCAACTAAGACAGTGTGGCAGTCATCTGGAGCAATGTGTTTTAGGGGTGTTGGGATAAAGTTGAACTCAACAGGTGAAAGAATTTAAAGGTCAAGGAAAGCCATGGGAAGAGAACAATGTCGTCCCCTTGTCAGGAACTTGCTCCTATTCTCTAGGCAATAAGACTTCCTCCCTTTTACAGAACAATACAAAGAACGTGAGATTAAGAAGTGGCTTAGATAAAGTTTTGTGTAGGACGGGTCATGTTGGAAGATGCCTGGAGCCCCTGTGTGGCGATGTTTGTACAGATTCATTCATGTGCTTGTGTAAGCAGAAAGACTTCCTCCGCCTTGATTCCCAAAGCATACAGTTTTCACTTGTCTCTGTCTTGATTTCCTGTATCGTCCATAGTTCCTGAAGGGTGCACCTTATTTCTGATTATTTTTTGAATAAAAACTTTTCTTGTGTTGCTCCCTCCTCACAGAAGCTTAGTAGGTGACTGTAGCATCATTGATGGCCTAGAATAGATTATACCAAGAAGCTTTCAAAGATGGGAACCCCCTTGATGCTTGGATTCCCAGGAAAAACTGGCAGAAAGCAGATGTTTGTCAGAAATATAAACAAAAATAAGAGTTATTTGAAGTTATCCATAGATCTCCAAGGCCAGATTGTGCTAGGGAAGAATGGGACCTAGACAGTTTAATGTATCAGGAGGTGTCCACTTTAGAGATCCTTGCTGTGTACAGAAAGGTATAGAACTTTTCATTTAAAGGGCACCTTGTCAAACTTCTGAGCTGTGGATAGGCATATTCATAAACCATAGCTGAAACAGAAGATAAATCAACACAAAAGCTTGATTTTTCTCCTTTTCCTTGCACCTCACACTTTAGAAACAATTTCTCCACTTATTCTAAGTGGAATTGTCATCAATGAACTGCACAGTGAAACTCATCTAGTCGGTCATGGAGGGATCTAGGCACTTGCATGTTTGAACACAGAGGAGAGAGAAAGGCTCCTGTTCTTAGAGGAGCTGGTAACTGGTTCTCATTTCTGAAATTTATAGAACTGTACATGTTAAATGTTTAGAGTAGAAAATCTGATGAGGTTGGTAGTAACTCAAGATTATATAGACTTGGGGTGGGCTGCAGGTAAATGAGCTCAAAACTGCGGACCATCATCGGACAGCAGGGAGGGAGTGTGCCGGCGGCCTAAGGATGTGTGACGACACAACACACATGTGTGAGTTGAGAAGATGATGAGTTTACACTTGTACCATTATCTCAGTATACACTGATTTTCCATCTGAAGTTGCTCACTGGGGATGAGCACAAATCTTACACGCGTTAGCATATTTCTAAGATACCTGATTGCAGCAGAGGTCAGAAGACCTGAATTCTAGCCCAGATGATGCCCTGCCATTAATTTGCTGAGTGCACATCTCTTGATCTATGTTCTCATCTGTAAGATAGGTACTGTATCTACTCTACAAGTTCATCTCAGTTTTGGAAGAATAAAAGCAAGCTCCACCTATGAAGTACATAAAGATGAAACTCTCCAAGGATCTCTCCAAGCACATGAGTAAAAAATGATGAGATACTTCAGCGGTGAATATAGAAGATAGAAGGAAAGCAGAGGTGGCTGGAGAAAGTAATGTGTGAGTATGAGGTTTGTAGAATCTGGCACAAACAAATAATTGTGAGCTGTTAGCAGGAGGATGTAAATATTTGCATCAATAATCTTTCAGTCCGCTCACTATGTACACATGCCATGCACTTACTGATCTGCAAAGGAAAGCAAGACGTACTCAGTGTAACTCGTGGCTAGCCTCTCCCAACTTGCTCCCATTCCAGTGTGATTCTTGTGTCCATTGGCTTTGCTTCTGTGCTCTGGCTTAGACATTTTCATGCAGTTCTCAGCTTGGCTCTGAATCCTCCTTCCGGGATTCTTGTTTGGGCTCACTCCGATGGGTTGCCTCCTACTTAATTCCTGGATGCTGACTGCTGGCTGGATCCTGGATTGAACTCAACTTGCTCTCCTACTAGAAAAATTTAAAAACATAACTATAAGAATATAGCCATCTCCCTCAAACTTTCTCATCTACCTTTTGTGGTGGCGATAAAGGAGTGTTACTAGGCATTCACACTGGGTCTTTGAAGATAAAGTTTCTGGGAACTGCAGTGTGGTGCAAAATGGGAAGGACATAAGGCACATAGGCAGAAGAAGAAAGCACTACACAGAGGTCATATTTGCTGTTCTGAGTTTTCAGGAGAAGAAAAGAGAACCTTTACAGTTCCCAGGCAGGGAAGAAACACAGGAATAACCCATAGGGGCAACATAGAGGATTTGAGTGTTGAGTCTCTCTCTTGAGGGAAAAAGTAGCTACTCAGAGAGAAGGACAATATAATGTGGGAACCCTGATCATTAATTCAGGGAAAGGAAGCTACGGGATGCCAGGTCCCTGCAGGCACAGTGTTCAGTGTGAAGTGTAGAGCCACACAGGCATCAGACGTGTCATGGAAGGTGTGTCGGGCCAAAAGAACTCCTGAAAGAACACAGTGGGCTTTACTAGGGCAGCCCAGGGTCAGGGGCCCTATTCACTCTACTCGTGAGTGAAAGGGCAAGTATAGAGCACACCGAGACTTTGTTTAGGAGAGATTTGCTTGTGGTAACAGTTCCAGTAAAGCAGCATGTTTTGAGGTTTGAGCTTGGCAGTGTGAATGGGAAGCTGGACTGCAGCAAGTTAGAGGATGGCTTCTACTACCTGCTAGCAATGGCCTTTCCCCCCTCCTTAACGTAGGGCAGAGAAGGGAACTGAATGAGGATGATCAAAAAGCTAAACATGAGACCTAGGAATTAATTTGTGCTTAGTAATGTATATTAGGTCAAGTCTTGTGTGTATGGAAAGCGTGGATATCAGATTACTAAGTCTACAAAATCTTTGCAAAGAGACTGTAGAAATACCTCAAACAAATCAAACTTTGTTAAAAAAGAATTAGTAGTCAAACTTTTAAAAAATGAAGTTAAACTGAAATTAAATTAAGCAATCTTAAGTCTTAGCTCAAATAAGAAAATAAAAGTTAAAACTCTAGATTATACAGAAATATTTGAAATGAGAACACCACCCATAAAGATTGACAGGATGTGGCTAAAGCTAAAATAAAGGTTTATAACTGTAAACATTTTAATTAATATAGAGGAGATTAAAATAACCATTCAATACAAGAAATAAAAATAAAGAATAACCTTGAAAAGCGTAGAACAACAAAAAATTTTTTAAGAAAGAAGGTAAGTGCAAAATTACAGCCCTCACTTTCATAAGTAGTTTCAAGATTGTGACTGATATTTACTGTCTTTCTCCTCCGTTATTCATTCTAGATTCTCTTACCCTTGTCTAGCAACTCTTCTGCTTTAGGTAGTTTACCTGCTGGGACGTCTGAGTGACCGTGGCCCCTGGTCACTATGCTCTTCTCAGGCTAGGGCTGTGCACTTGTTTCTTTACTACCAAAATCAGAGGAGGTTCTCTCTTAAGATGGTCTGGGGAACTCTGTGGTTTCCAGACATTCTTCCCTAGCTCAGAACATGCTAGCAACTCTGGTTTCTCCCACTGACTGGTTGAATTTACCCTAGTAATTCCGTGCATTGCCTACTGGTTGTTTGGTATCAGGATCCTGAAGTGACTGTGGAAATCATAGCTCATAATTTAATGGTATTCTTGCTGTATCACCTTATGGTAGTTATTTCCCTCTGGGATTCATCATTTCTAAACCCACAGAGCTTAGAGTTTCAGGCATAGGAAGCAGAGATTTCCATAAGTGTTTCACTGGTGCTAGTAAGTCGTGCCCCTCCCATTTCTAGCCATTTTTCTCTGAAACTATGTATTCTATCTATGGAAATTCAGGACTGTGTTACACTCATCCACTTAGAGTGTACCTTTCATTTTGGAGAGGGTGCTACTTTCCCAAGGAATCATTACCATGCTGGCACCTCATTTACTTTTCAGAAAGGCCATTTTGTTGCTCTTCTAGGTGATGTGATATACGAAGGGATTATTGTCTTTAATGGTCATATCCCCATTTTTGTACTTCTTTGGCTGCAAAGGGGGTAACTTGGTCCAACGTTGGATGTGTGGGATCCATGTCAGGAGATCAAACTTTCTACACTGAGATCTTGCTGCTGGTTGAGGCCTACCAGCATGCAAGACAAACCACACTTACTGTGTGTTTCAGTTCCAATCCAGCTGAATCACTGCCTCTTCTAGGATTGACAGGATACACTGTGATCTTGGGTTTATTTCCTTGAAGAATGGCTCCCTGTCAGGAACAGCCTGTATCTCTATTGCTGGTAGGACTGACATGAGGTGGCAGCAGTAGTTAGATCAGTAGAAGGACATATTAAGACTGTGCTAAGCCCTGAACTCTGTCTTTAGAGCCATTCTGTTCCAGTACACATGGTACTGGCACTAGAAGGGTTGAGGGGGGAGGGGGACTGACATCAACTGGACAATTCATTTTGCCTAGCTGCTTGTGTAGCTTTTCATTCATAGTAGGCACTTTCTACTGGGTTAGTTAAAATGAGATATAAAAATGTTCACATTTTGTTCTTACGTCCATAGATTCATCTTCATGCTTCTCCAGCTTTCCTTGTCCACAGTCTTGCAGTCTCTTTTTTGGGCTCCTGACATACAAGATAAATTCACCACTGGACTTCAGTTTGTATGTATTCTTGCTTTGGACCACTTCTCATTCCATACCAAGTGCATTACCAAGTGTATCTTTCTATGCTTTGATTTAGGGCAAAATTTTCATAACTTTGCCTTTCTAGGTACCTGTTAGTAACTTAGGGCCTTTTTGTAAACAGCTGTCCAGTCTTGTACTGCACTCACATATTGAGCAGGCACATCTATGACCCAAGACCCATTTTGTTTCTTCTGTCATCTGGTCACATGAGAGAATCAAAAAGATATCTCTGCACTGTGGCCACAGTTATGAATCGAAGGTGAACACCAATATAACAATAGTGACATGTTTGTGCTTCTGGCACTGCTTGCTGTGTAACAGTCACCTTTTGTGAATTGTTGCTGGGTTTGTATGACTGTACTACTTGATAATAACCTGGATCATGATAAGCAGTGATGGTCATATGTCCATTTGACATCCATACCCAGATATTGCCTCTGTGTCAGGAACTAGCACTGTACAGAAGTTTTCTTATAGACAACACTTCTTTACTGAAGATGGCATGACTTTGCTTCAGACCCCCTGGAGTATGTATTGTGATTTTCTTCAAGTCCACATGACACCTTTTCTACACCAATACCTCTACTGTCCTCAGGTTTTCAGGTTATGGGCCAATGACAGATTTACTTTCACTCCACCTTGGTGCTGCTTGCAGAGCCCTTTTAATCCATAAGACCCCTTAAAACTAGTAGCAGTTTATGTTATCTAGTAGGAGAATTAGGGTGGTATTTTTCAAATATTCTATATGCTGGCTTCAGAACCTGAACTCCCAGAACTGTGCTTCCTTTACATTTTTGGAAATGTGAGATGAAATAATGTATCCTTTGCTTTGGAAGGGATGTCCCAATATCCTTGAAGCTGGAAAGATAGGTCCAAAGATAGGTTTCACTGATATTGCAGATACATGAATATTTGTAGGGCTTATTTCCTACTCCCTGGAGACATTTATACCAAGGCACACAAGTACTAAGTACTTCTTACTCATCCTGTCCAATGAAAGTGATGCCATCAATATAGTAGACATTTGTCAAAATGCTCAGTGTAACCCAGTTCCTTAAAATTATGGTATGATAGAGATCAGAAAAGTTACCACAGCCCCAGGGCAAGACATGAATGTAGGCCATTAGCTATTTGAAAGTGGAGAAGAAGTGTTTCTGTCTTTATTCCTGACAGGCATGGAAAATACCGTATTCACCATCTCAGTGATCTTGTATGATGGAGTTGAAACTATGTTGGTCTACTCTAGATAAGGTACCACATCTGACACAGAAGCTGCTATTGAAGTTGAGTTTGATGTCATCTATTACCATCTTCTGGAATCTGTTTACCCGGTAGGAGCCAGACTGATGAGCTAAATGGAATATAATGGGAACTACCACTCCTGAAATCTACTTCATGACATGGGCTTCAGAGTTGGCACTAATACCTGTCACTTCTCCCAGCATAAGATCATCATAGTATATTTTATTTAGGAGTTTTGACTGGCAAGGCAGAGTTTCAGAGGCTGGACTGTAATAGTGAAACAAAAAGTGCAGTGGAGACCCTAGGGAGTTGGAAATACCAGAAGTGTAGAACCCTTGGAAAGGGAAGACACAAACAGTGAGCAGAGCCACCCCAGGAGAGAAGTTATGTGGGCTACAACCGGTAATGCCATAGAGGCGGGACCACCCGGGATCTTTGCAGCTCTTCTCTTACCACACCCTGCTCCAGGGCTGGAAATGAGGATTTTCTATTTGCTCTGCCTAGTTTTGGTCTTGATTTGATCCGGTTTCTTTCTATCTCTCTATTTCTCCATTTTGGGATGTGAATGTTTACCATGAGCCATTCATTTTATTTTGGAAGTATTTAATGTTTTTAAAAAGAACTTTTTTGCAGGGGCACGCAGCTGAGTCTGCCTTGAGTCTCAAAGGAGACTTTGGACTTGGGCTTTCTCATAACGCTGACACTGCTAAAATTTTGGTGACTGTTAGAAATGGAATAAATGTATTTTGCATGATGAGATGGACACGACTGTTTTGGGGGCCAGAGCAGAATGCTATGGTTTAGATCTCAAGTGTACCCTGAAATTCTCATGTGTGTGGAAGGTGACTCAATTGCAGGGGTGTTGTACTCACTGGCAGGTGTGTTTAGCTGCTGAATGTGCTGTTAGGAGGTGGGGTCTGGATGGAGGTGGGTCACTGAAAATGTGAACTTTGAGGGTATGTTCTTGTCTCTGGCTCCCTTCTTTCCACTTAGCTGCTGTGGGTTGCACTTGTCCTGTGCTTTCCCACTTCTACCTGGGATCCGGCTGTTGATGGATTAAAACCATGAGCCAAAATAAAGCTCTCCTACTTCAGTTGTTGGTGTCAGGTATTTTGTCCTAGAGATGAGAAAGTGACTACGTCCTTACTTAGTGTGGGTTATTTCTTTCTCTAATCTTCCAAGAAAAATCCTAACTGAATATTATTACTATTTCCTGAACCACTGTATGAAATCTCATATTAATGGAGCGTGTGCCCATACTGATGAACTCTTCCTTAGCCATCTTTAAGTTCTGCCCTTATTCTTGGTCCACCATACTTAGGATACCCTGCCACACACACTCTCAAAGCTTCCATCAGTGTAAGTTTTATAGGTGTTACCAGTATTTTGGGAATATAATTTTTCTCCTTCCTTTGCAGACCCAACATACTATCAGCCAGATTACATTATAATATGATTACAGGTATTGTCCACTTGTCCAGTAAAAGTAGGGGTGGTTATAGAACTAGAGAGAGGGTATATGTTGCCTTATAGACTAACAGGGGACATCATTAGGCCACTTCTGCAGGCACTAAGGGTTCATGGGGATCTGCAATGTAAAGGTTTTAAAATTTTTGATCTAAAAGACCCATCACAAGTCTTACACCACTCCTTTCTAATCAGGGATTTGACCCTGGCATCACAGACTTAATCAAGGTCGAGAATTCCACTTTCTCTGGAGCTTTGTTAATCTTATAATTAAGTCTTGAGTTTGATCCTTACTTCCCTCCTCCCCCAGAAGATCAGAGCTTCTTTATATGCTGCCAAGGAGGTCCTCTGATTTTCACACTTAGCCTTCAATTAGTATTTAATTATCCTTAGCCTTTTCTTGTCTTTCTCCACTGTATCAGTGCCAATCATAAGTCACTGGACTCCATTGTTCTTGTAATGAGTATTTTCTCAGAACTTCTCTAACACTTAAACTAATGCACCTGCCAGTGCATTTTCTTCCAATGGTGTCCTATCCCAGGAAATCACCGGAAAAATGTTTTGACAGTTACATTGCTATTACATGCTTAAAGTTTTGCAGTTTTCAATAAGTGTTACTATTTGTGTCTGGATGTCTCCCCAAAGCCTCATGTAGTCGTGGGGTAGGCTTCTAGAGTTTGTGATTGATCTATGGTCCAGTGCTGGGATTACGGGCGTGAGTGCTCCATCCACCCTGGGGCAGGCAGCTTGCATACAATATAAGAGAGGGAAAGAGGCTGGCTCTTCTGCTGCTCCTCCCTTTTGTTCTTGTTGCATTGGCTGTTTTCTTCCTCCTTGAACTGTTGTCTTTTACCATGTGCCACTCTGCCTTGGAGCCAGCTGAGTATGGACTGAAACCTCCATGAAGTTTGAGCTAAATAAACCTTTCCTTCCTTAATTATGGGTGTCGGCTATTTTGTCTCAGCAATGAGAGAAAAGTAACCAAGACAATGAGCCATCCACTGTTTGGGATGGAGTACCTTTTGTTGGCTTGTTAGCAGGTGATCCAGTTTCAAAATTGCATTTTAGCTGAGATTTTCTTTCTCAGATCAATCCTGGCAACAACTGTCTTAGAACTTGTTCTCAGGGAAATAGACTGAGAGATGGAGATCTTCATGTAGGACGTTTATGATGAATGTCCTCGATCAATATCTTTTGGGGAGTAGAAGAGGTTGGTGAACTGTGGTGCAGTTTCCACAAGAGCCTCATACCATCCTATTAAGGAGTCCTGTGGCTGCAATGGTTCCTAAGCATTTCCCTGCCTGATAACTCCAACTTGTCAATTACTGGATATGTGGAGTATCTGGAGTGTCTTTGAGAAACCAGCTCTCCTCTGCCAAGAACAGTTCCAGAGACTCAACTTAAATCTGTCATCCATGAATACTCAGTAGGTGCGGAAATGCCTGCCTAAGCTCACAAGGAGGATCTGAGCAGTAATTCACAGTGTTTATCCAAGTTCCTGCATTTTAACAAGAACCCAGCAAAAATATGAGGGAAAGACAATATGAAATGTGTTCAGAAAACTGAACCTAATGAGGAATTTAAGGGCTTATTTGAAAACAACAGATCTTTGTTGAGAAACATTAATGTGGTAATGATAGAACAAAAACATATAAACGAAGTATTTATTTCTGAATTAGAAGATTTAATAGTAAATGTGCCACTTTTTCAAATTTTTTTTTATTTTAAAAAAATACAAGTACAAAAACATATTGACAAACAGACACCAATTAGCATAAAAAATAGTACAATCACAACTAATCTATAGACAAGGTGATATGATCTCAACAGTGGTTATTGCTTTATCCATTGATATCTTCGAAGTGTAAATATATAAGCCCATATACAGACATGCAAATATAGTCAGACAATTAATCCTCTCAACAACAGAAAAAACACAAAAACCAAAAATCCAAAGACAAAAAACAAAACAGGCAAACAT
>PVLD010029297.1:0-18255 GCA_004027595.1 Dinomys branickii
TAGATCTTTGATTCATTTTGATCTTAGCCTAGTACAAGGTGAGCGATATGGGTCCAGTTTCAGTCTTCTGTAAACAGATCTGGTTTTCCAAGCACTATTTATAGAATAAGCTGTCTTTGCTCTACCATGTGCTTTTAACCCCTTTGTCAAAGATCAAATAGCAGAATGTGTCTGGGGATGTTTCTGTATCCTCTGTTCTGTTCCATTGATCTACATATCTGTTTTTGTTCTAGTACTGTGCTGTTTTTAACTTTTTAAAGATTTTTATTTGTTTATTTTTGAGACAGGACCTCGCTGTATAGCTCAGGTTGGCCTTGAACTTGCAGTGATCCTCATACCTCAGCCTCCTAAATCCTAGGATTACAGGCATGCATCATACACCTTTAGTACCATGCTTTTTTTTTATTACTGTTGCTTTGTAGTATACACTTAAGTCAGGTAATGTGATGCTTCTTGCTTTTCTCTTGTTGTCCATGAGCACTTGTGCTCTGGGACTTTTCTGGTTCCATATGAATTTTAGGATTGTTTCCTGTAGTTCTATGAAGTATGCTGTAGGCATTTTCATTGGAATTGCATCACATGCTTATAGCAGTTTTGGAAGTATGGCCATTCTGACAATATTGATTCTGCCTATCCATGAGCAGAGGACATCTTTCCATTTTCTGATGCCCTCTGAAATCTTTTTTGTACTACAATTTTTGTTGCAGAGGTCTTTCACTTCTTGGTTAGGTTAATTTCTAGATATTTCATTTTTTTAATTTTTTAAAATTTCCTTTTCATTGAGTTCACTATGATGTACACAAATGATATTGATTTTTGCATGTTAATTTTGTATCCTGATACATTGGAGAAGTTGCTTATTAATTCTAAGAGCTTTTTCACAGAATTCCTTGCTGACAAGTCCTTTGGTCAGGACTATTTTTTAATGAGGTATCCTGATTCTCACAGCTGTACTAACATCCATACTGCAATACGGTAACATAAAACATATTTCTCTGCTTAAAACAGAAATTATATAACCATTTTAATGTTCAAAGATTTACACTGAACAAGAATAATCTGTGATTTGAATTATCATTCAGATGCAGATATAATCCTATGTTTCTTTACTAAATATTTTTAAAAACTCAATGAATCTTACATAGTAGAATTTTTTGATAAGTAGTATCAGATTTCTCTGATCAGACATCTATCTTTTGAACTCCCTTACACACAGATGATAGTATCACATAGTCTCCTTCTGTGAGTGCCCTCTAAGAAACCATTCATAAATTCATAGGACCACAAACATAACCAGATCATTAGAGATGGTCAATTACTTTGATTCTATGAAGAGGAGTTAAAAGCTTTATCTGATTGTAGGCTCATCAACAAACAAAAATAAGTAATAATTTAGTCACAACTATGTCCACATGTAAAATTCCTGCAGGCACAAGCAGATTTACCTCCTCCCAAAATAGAAAGAAAAAATAAAGAAACAAAGAAAGAAAGTTAGTTGATTTCAGGCTTTTAATCTGTAAGTCATCTGCTGTAGTTTGCATCTAAAATGCCCTCAAAGTCCATGTGTTGAAAACTGTTCCCTGGACTGTGGCGCCTCTGGGAGGTCGTGAGACCTTTTGGAGATGGGGTTATTGGGAAGAAGTTAGAGCATTGGTACCACCCTGAAGGACTACACTGGAACCCTGGCTCCTTCTTCCTCTCTTTGGCTCCTGACTGCTATAAATTGAGCAGCTTTGCTCTCCCAAATGGCCCTGCAGTGATTTTTCTGCCTCACTCCATGCCCCCCCAAACAGAGCCAAGTGGCCGTGTATGAAAAGCTGTAAACCTGGAAGCTAAAATAAAGCTTTCCTTCCTTAAAGTTGATTTCTATCAGCCATTTGTAACAGTAATAGAAAGGGGTTTTAGGATGCTAACTTTAGCACCTAAAACTGATCTTTCAGACTTCTCACAAAACAGCCATCAGGTCCTACATGTTTCCAACTGGGAGACAGTGGCGATGAGTAAAAGCTCCATATGACTTTTAAAATACAAAGATGTCTAAGACAGACTGTATCAAGTGTGATCTTTGAAATCATGCCAAATTTATTCTTTCTTGGATGAAATTCAAGAGGTCCTAGTAAAAGCTATGGAAAGCAGAGATCAAAAAGGGTTAAAGGATACCTACTTGCTGCTCTTGTGATACTCATCTCAAGGTCTGATATCTGTTCCAGCGGTTGCTCAGACGGTGATGACACATATGCAAAACTATGAAAAATTTTAAAGGTATATAACTCAAATTGTTAAAAATTCTTTTGTCACGTTACTTCTAGAATAGGTACATCTCCCTAACATAGTCTGTTGTTCTTTACTACATTCTTCCAATAATTTTTTTTTGTTGTTTTGCATTATTACAGGGTCTTATTATAGAGGGCATGCTGGCCTTAAGCTACAGATACTCTTGTTACAGTCTCCTAAATGCTGGTTTCACAGCACGTGTTACCATACTCAATCTTCTAATTATTCTTATAATAACCATTAGAGGGCAGTGGATTAAGTCCAATTAGCCTTACCTTATGGTTTTATCACAGCTTTTTATATCGAATAAAGGCTCCAATTTTTCAATATCATGTAATGACTATTGAATTTACAACTGTAGCCTGATCTCTCACGTAAATTCCAAACATTCAGTTATTTAGTTGACTTTTTACTAGGACAATTAATAACTATCTCAAATTTAGCTAGGGTTTTACCTTTATATCTACCCCACCCGACCTTAAATTTCCACATCACTATTGACTGTAGTTCTTCTGTACTTCCAGTTGTTTAGATACAAAATCTTTGAATCTTTTGGAAAAAAAGATTTTTCTTTTACCTACTTAAGCTTAGTATTTAAGGATTCTGCACATTTAACTGAGGTTGGAAAATGACCAGGAGAAAAGAAAACTGTATTGACATGCATGTGGAAGTGGGCAAACTGTAGCTCTTAAAAGATGAGTTTCAATACCTAATCTAATAAGAAAACTGAACTTAAGGGAAGTATTTTATGGAAGACCTAGTGGTTTCTTTAGGAAAGACAAATATGATTTTAGGGAAACTAAGTAGAGATAAGACAATTCCTGATGGTTCGTTTCGTCTGCCAGGGGTCTTCATGGTAAGAGAACTTCCCTAGAGAGAGGATTTTAGGCACTGCTATGTCCACATGTAAAATTTCTTCAGGCACAACCAGATCCTGCAGAAGGACGCAGTGCCTCTCTTCCTCCTTCTTTGACTTGAAGTTGCCCGGAATTAGGGATTTGTGCCTTTAGTCATAATAGGGCAGCCTCTACAAAGGCTTGTTTATGTATCTATTGACTCATACCTCTAGTTTGAGATATTATACCACTTATGGGGATCCGAATGAGTATCCATGCATCTATCCATAAATTATTTCACATCTGATATCTAATATGTCAGAAAATCACGTTCACATTTATCTTCAATATTTATTCAAAATATGACCAATTCTCTCAGTAAATTCTTGGTCCACAACATCATCTTTCGTCTTATGCAGTTTCCATGATTCTACCCTTGATCTACCTTCCTCCACAACTCTATATTCCATCCATAAGCAAGAACATAGCTTATGTCCTTCATTTTTTTACAGTCTTCCAGTGAAAATTCAAACCATTTTAAGCACCTATTGAGCAATACATGACCATATAAGAATCTACTTCTCTGGCCTCACTCTTCTGTCTCAATTTAAATTACAAGTGTTTGCTGGCTAGCTGCTGCTCTCTCATGGCCGCAATACTCTTCTACTTGAAGGAATGCCTCTTCCATATATTTACTTTCAGTTTCCGGTAGACTGTGAAATTCATTTGTATATAAGAGAAAGACACAATCATCTATACTAGCGAAAGATCTTAAAAAGCTAATGAGGAAAAACCCTGTATCAGTCACGTTCCCGTCACTTTGACAAAGACCAAGTGCTCGCAATTTAAAAGGGAACATTTCTGGTTGAAAGTTTTAATGGGCTCAGTCCATGCATGATTTGCTACCTCCAAGGCCAAAGTAGCGTGGTTGAACTGCATGGTGGTGGAAAGCTCAGCTCATGAAAACTAGGAAGCAAAGAGAAGAGATGACTAGAGAAGCTAGGTCACACCCACAATGGTCTACCTTCTTTAAATAGGTGCTGTATCCTAACAGCATACTCCACTGTGAGCTAATCAATGAATTAATATACTTATTAGTATAGGATACTGATTCGCGAGTGGGAACATCTCACCATGAGAAGCCTTTGAAAACAACCATATAGAGTAATAAGTAAAAGCATGAATACAGCACTCAAATTATTTTGCTATGAAATTTACCTTTACATTTTTCCATAAAATAAAAATAATATAAAAGTGAAAACTGTAAAAAAAAGTGACAAAAATGCATTCTTTTTCTGTAAAAGTTTATCAGTGGAAACAAGTTAAAAATTTCAGTCATCCATACCATGAAATAATACACACCAATTTAATAAAAAGATGTAGCCATCTGTCCACTTATATGGTAATATATCCATGATTTTTTTTTCGTTGGGAAAACCAGTGGCACAACAGTTAATTATGAATTTATCTTAATAAGTTTCAAACATAAGCTTCTTTTATATATATTATCTTTCTATGAGGTTTTCCCCTATAGTGGAGTGAAGCAGCAGGGCCCTCTTCCCGGTACAGTTGTGGAGTTTGATTGGGTCCTTCCTTGTAATTAGACCTTGAACTTAACATTTTCCAATGGAAGATTATCAGTTTTAATTTATTTGGAATTTATACCCCAAATACTTCACAAAGAGCTTGTTCAAGCTTAAGTGTCAAAATAATTTAAACAAATAAATATTTTTTGCACAAAATGAACAAAGTAAGAAGGAAAGGTAAAAATAATGCAGATGTAAGAGATAAATGCTGCCTTTACTTTTACACTCAATGATTCTATTTACAACTAGGTTTCCTGGATTTCAAAGTAAAAGGAGAGGTAAAGATAGAAAAAAATTTCCTGTACAATTTGTCTAACCCAGGAAAATTGAGAACTTTAATTGTAATCTCGGAAGTAAAAATTATTTACACAATATAAAGTACCACATAAATATTAAAGATTGTTTTGAGTGAGACAAGATATTCATTCCTCATTGTTCTTCTTTAAGAAATTTGTAAACAGGTTTCCTTTGAGCCATGAATTCTCACTGCTATCCTCATATAGTAGAGAAGAATCTTCACAGAATCCTTTGGGGTTCTTCTTGTAGCTACTTACTATTCTGCTTTTGCAAAAGGGTTCATACAATCAGTAGTTCTGTTATATTCAATTATATGAGCAACTAATTTGCACATTAAATAAAAAATTCTTGAAGACATCAATGATTCGCATGCTTATTTACATGAATCTAATTTATGATTAAGTTTATCAAGTTTAAAAATTAGTGATTATCCTCAAACCGTTGATGGTAAGACTTAAAATATACCATATAGTTAATATCATGGTGCTTGTGACTTCATTTCTGGTTAGAAATGTTGGCATCACTTGAGACTATTGATTACAAAATTCAATCAGTAGAAGAGGCAACCTAGTCAGACTTGACTTAATTATTAGTCATTCTTTTTTTTTTTTTTGGCAGTACTGGCGATCGAACTCAGGACCCTGCGCTTGTATTAGTCATTCTTGTCTTTCAACATGAGGCTCCCAAGAGGTGTTCCATAGTTTTGAAAAGAACATCTCAAATGATGATAGAAAAAGTTCAGGGCTATGCTTTAAGATGCGTACAAAGGGAAAAATAATGAAAACAGAGCTTCTGCAAATGGGAAAGGGACTAGTAGGGGGCAGGATTAAAAGAAATATTTTGACATGTTATGCACATGTACCATCTTCCCATGATAAATGGAATCAGTATGTACTACAGTATGAACTAATAAAAAAATTAACAAAGAAATAAAGATGTGTACAAATGCATTTAGAAAATTTGCCTTCCTGCATTAAATTTTGAGATAAGCTGCCTGTTTAGCATCCTTTTTCAATATTAATCTCTGGTGCATGACTATAAAGAAGGTTTTTTAATAATTCTGTGACCCATTTTCCTTCTGTATGATATTTAGATAAAAAGGCTACTTAATGTAAGATGTTGTGATGAGATATAAGTGAAGCAATAACTCTAATTGGCTCTGAATGGTTGTGGGGCTGCTAATAGTGAGTAAATGTTAGCTTGTAGTAAAAGCATTACTAAGTCACAGTATCATATGTCGTGCCTCAGAAAGCTTCTATTCCCTCAGACCAGGTGCCTAGGAAACATTATGCTTTTGTCAGAACAGTTTTCTCCAAAGGACTTTTGTGAACAAATCTGATAGTAACAGATGGTTTTCATATAGCATTGCACAAAAAATAGGATGAGAAGAATCCAAGAGATTTCTTAGAGCAAGCTAGAGTTGAGATTAAGGGAAAAAAAATGAGTCCACCAGATACTCCTAGGACTTAGAATGGGAGAGAAAATCAAGTTGAGGTATAATGAAACAGGATTAAAACTACAAATTATGCCCTTCAGTATAACTTAATAATATTACTCTTCCATTATCCTTGGTGTATTCCAGTCATGGACAACCTAGGTTCGCTGAAACTTAGACAGTCAAGTCTGTTCTTAGCATATTTTTATGTGAAAGAAAAGCAGTGAATAACCAAAGATTGAAAATGCCTGGAGAAAAGGAATAACTGATAGAATAAGTTCCTAGTTAAGGATGAACATATTGTTTCAAATGGAACAGTTAGTCTTAAAAAAGAAAAGGAAGTGTTCTTGCTCTGAATAGTTAATGAGAATTTAAAAAATGAGTGAACAGAGATATAAGTTGAGAGTTAAAGAGAAGAGATGAAGAGGCTTGCTCTGGATAGTTTCTATTTAAGTAAAATGAGCAGCAATATCTGCTTCTTCAGTGGCTTTGGAAGAGGATAGAAAGATTTGAAAAGAGCCATGAGACATGTGACAGGAAGTGAACATGAGTATGTAAATGATGAAGAATTTGGAAAGGTCAGGAAACACCCAGTTGAAATTAAAGAGCCTTAGTTTATTTTAGGTGTGGTCAAACTTCCAGTGGAATTGTAAGTTTTCTCCAACTCAGTATTTTACATTTACTTGCAAGTTTTCATTGGGCTCCAATAGAAATAAAAATTGAGTAAATATCTGTAAGAGTTTAAATTTCCAAAGAGAAGACAAAGAAAACGTAGGGTTAAAGTGAGAGTCTATGAAGAGAAAGAAGTTCCGGAATGGAAGTTAAAAGAAGAATTGAAGATCTTTAATGACATTTGTTGCCTTTCAAAAACAATGTTATGTTGAACCACTTTGGACACTTCACTGAAATATTTTAGAAAGAAAATTGTGAAAGTGATTAACTTCTCACATAGTTTGTATGCTAAGGTTTGACTTTTTCTTGCAGATGCTTTATTGATTCTGTATCTACCTCTTGTCTAATGGGTGCACAAAGGTATTATAAGACCTAGAATCATTGTGAATTCATCATGAACTCATGGCATTATGAATCCATAATGTGTCTGAGGATACAAAATATATGTTCACAAAATAGATGATGGCCAACTGATACGTGGCCTTATGTTATCAACATTAGGGTAATAAATATTAAAAGGAGGCACAGTACTTGAAAATTAATAGACTCCTTTCACATAATTATTTCATTTCTTATCATCACAACTCTTAGAGATAATAATCCTGGCAGTATTGTTAACTAATACAGTCTTTCACACTTCGGTGGTACAAAACAGTGATTTTATTATGTTTAAAATTTCTTCAGATAGGGAATTTTGAGAAGGCTTGGCTGGACATTCTCCATAACTTACAATGTCTTTTATACAGTTGCTATCATATTTTACATGGAACATGAAGAATACTGTGGTGTGTGTCTAAAATTGCTCCCCTAATATCCCAGGCAGCTTAATGTTGAGCGTTGCCTGGGGGTCTCATTTACGAGGGTCAGTAAGAGAGAGTATATATGAGACTCTGCTGGTAGTCTTTTCCCATGGCAATCTGTGCCATGTATTCAATCTTCTTACAGAGCCCAAGCTCCTGTAAACCAAATGGAAAAGTTTAAATTTGCTTTTATTTTTCACTTAGTGTTAGTTATCAAACCACCTCTGTATTCCTGTTGTACTCGCTTAGTTTAACTAGTTATAAATCTTCTCAGAGTCAAAAGTAAGGGATAAGGTGACCTTTCCTTTTAATAGAAGGATTATAAATAACTTGTGGAATAGTCAGTCCCAGGTAATCATTACCACTTTCGTTCACAGGTGAGGAAACTCATGTTTACAAAGTTTAAGTGGCTTTCCTGATACCACACAGAAATAAATACAGAAATAAATAAATAAATAAATTCTGTATTCATAGCTGAATACAGAACCTTTGGTGCCATGTCCAGTAGTCTTGTAATTACACTGTCTTGTAGCCCAAGAGAAGAGTTTGGCAATAGCAATAAGAAAAGGTTCTCTAAGATGGGCTCTTCATTGTGACCTTGGCCTTACCTAGGAGAAAGAATTGAAGGAGTTTGCAGAAGACAATGAGAGAATTATTTTATAGGTACTGTGAACAGCACCTAATATAATTTACAACATTCCTTGTACACTTGCTCTTCTCTGTGTGTTCCTTGTGTCAGTAATGTTAAAATTATCTATTCAGTTGCTCAAAGGAGAAACCAGGAGCTCATCTAACCACTTTTTTTTCCCAATTACTTTTCATATCCTGTAAATTCAAAGTCCTGTTGATTCCAACATTTTTAATAGTTCTAAAATGTGTCACTACCTTTCCATTTTTTCCCTAGTACGGAGTTTACAAAATCCTTCTTCTAGCCCACAGCTTGGCAAACTGAGGTTCGTGACACAAACTGGACAACTGCTGGTTGTTTTTGTTCACCAAGTAACTAACCGTAGTTTTGATACCATATTCCTAAGTGAAATAAATCAGACCCATATGTGCAAACACTGCTTTGTCTCACTGGTGTGAGAAGCTGAAAGAGTAAATAAGATCCAAAAGATACACTATATATTGGGAATTTGGAAGCCTACATTCAATTCCCCGTACACACACAAAAGAAAAGAGAAACTATTGTGCGAAAGGGAAAAAGAAGAAAGAGAAAAGGGAGAAAATGTACATATATATATATATGTATGTATATAATTTGTATATATATATACAAGGTAGCAAAGATAGCTATTAAGCTATCTTCTCTTAGTTCTTTGAAAAGTAAGATTTGTGCTAGTAGTGTCTGGATATTATTTTATGCCTATGTCTTGTATTGTGGGTAACTACTATAAAGAAAATAATATGCAATGTATTAATTTTTTTTTTACTCTCCTACTAGCCTGATTTGAAACTCTGTTTTGGGGCTGGACTATAGCTCAGTAGCATAAGTACTTGCCTGGCAAATGCAAGGTCCTGAGTTTGATCCCCAGTAGTGCAAAAAAGAAAAAGTTTAGAAACTGTTTTATTTTATTTCTATTTTCTTCTTTTTCTCTTTAAAATAAAAATAAATGTAGAAAGTAAAATATTATGCTTATTCAAGTACAATATCTGTAAGTAAATGAGCTTTATATATTTATCCAGTAAGTATAATAATATGGAAATCTCATCCCTGCGTCTAAGTTTAGTAGCTCTCAAAAAATCATTTCTTTATCTTCATAAAGTCCTAAGGATATAGATTCCTCGTAGACACTCTTGCATATAGATTCCAAGACCAGGGAGAGGGATGGATGTCACCTAACTACTAGAGTCAAGAATTTAGTCCCCACAGTAAGGATTGACTTAAGGTGGGAGGGAAAGAACCAAGATGGCAACACTAGTAGCTGACAGGGAATGCTACTTTTGACAACTGACACAAAATAAAGCACATAGAACATATAAATTAACACATGTAAGTCAATCTCTCCTAAGGGTGAGATTCTCATAAGGCTCAAAATTTAGCCAGAAATTTAGTAGGGTAAGTAATACTTATGTTTATAAATCTAGGGACAGAAGGTAGTTGAGTTACACAAACAAAAGGGTGTTTACTATGTGCATGAATAAGCAATGTAAGGGTGAGAACTGTTATGGTTGATACATTGTGTCAACTTGGGGATTCTAGAGGTCTGGCTGAGTGACTCAGCAGGAAGTCCGGGTGCTTACTTTGTACACATCCTGAGTCTGTGGAAGAGGAGGCCATGGAGATTATGGGAGTGCTACATATCCCCTGGGTGGGAGTAGCCTGTTTACAATGTAAGGGAGGTAGAAAGATGCTGTTTGCCCACCATTCCTCCCTTTTGGTGGTTGTTTTTGCTGTGCTCTGCTGCCATGAACATTTGCCCTCTGCCATGTGCCACTCTGCCTCAGAACCAGCCAATTATGAACTGAAACCTCCACAAACTCTAAGTTAAATAAAGCTTTCCTTCCTTCATTTTAGGCATTGGGTATTTTTTCTCAGCAACGAGAGAAAAGAACTTTCTTGGTACCTATGTTGTCATGAGGCTCAGGGGCATTAAGAAGTGATGGGAGTGAGACTATTGCCTTTCACTGACTCTTTTCCAGGGTTCGTGGCTGCTCAGTGAAGGTAGTTCTTTCTCACAGGATAAAGATGCAGTGGGGTGAGGATGTGCAGAAGCATGTGTTGCTTTCCATGTGTGTCAATGATGCCATGTCAGAATGGGAAAGATTTATTTGTGACTGGTGTATGGAATGATCTTTTTACAGCTGAAGGAAGTTAGAGATAAGGGATGAAGCAACACTGCTGCAATCAGAATTTGATGACAGCATGCCTCACGTTTGCTATTCAAAATTCCTGTCCCTTACTCTTTCTCCTAATTAATTCTCAGTAATAAATATCTTGCTACACATAGAAGAATGATGATAGGTTTCCTGCTCGAGACCTGCCCAGTCCTCATGGTGACAGTCCAATGCTGAGTTATAATGGTGCCTAGCTCCTTCTTCCCAGAGACCCCTGTATTTTCTTATTTCCAGTTGCCTTTGCCAAAGTCCACACAGGCCAACAATGATCCAATCCCCCTTCAGCAAGTTATGCTGAGCAGCCTACATCAGCTACCCTGTGCTGCCTCCCCTCAGAGTGCATATAAGCTCCAACCCTGTCCTTTGTGTTCAGAGAGCCAGCACAGCTGTTTTGGTGCTGACACCCTCCGTGCCCACATTAAAATTTTATCTCTTGCGGTTTATATCTCTCTCTTTTGCATCGTGTTAGATTGAGTACCTAATTCTCACTCAATCAATGATATGTACTGATAAATGAAATTTAAATTTACATTTAATTTATATTTAATTTATTGACATATACCCAAGCTCACTCATATGAATTTTGCAGCAAAACAATTATTCAGTCTACAGCAGATAACAGGACATGTGACTTTCAATAGCATCATTTCACACTCACTAAATATGTCCAAATTGAAATTTGTCATTTCAACTAAAACTAGTTTTCTACCTTTCAAACCATGGCACGGAAGTAGTGCTACTTTCCCAGTGGGTCCAGAAAGTGGGGCTTCCATCCTAGTAGTCTTGGAGAGTGGAACATGGAATCAAAGAATATTTCACTCAGCCTTAAGTTCTTGTGGAATTTCTTTGTAGCTTGCACTTACCTGGGATTTAATGTCCCTTTCTCTTTTCCTCTTTTAGAGCAGAGATATTTACTTTATGCCTATTTAACCACTGCATTTTGGAAATACATAATTTGCTTGGTTTCATGGGTTCCCATTCTAGGAAGAGTTTGTTTCAGGAAGAATTGTATCACTAATCTAAAACATATCAGATTTTGATGATGCTTTATATGAGACTTTGGGTTTCAGGTCTTAGAGTACTTACAGGAACTGGTTAATTTTTCTTTTATTATTTTAAAGAGAACAAACAGTAAAAATGAGACAGAATATCAAAAAAAGATGATAGGAAAGTAACAATGGTAATTATATTGCCTATTGTTATCTTCAAAGTAGCTGCTCAGACTATGAGATATAGGCATGCAAAATGGATCAAACAATATAAGTACTTACTGTTCTTTTCAATGAACTAATAAAAACAAGTGGTACAATTATCTTAGCTACCTTATGTACCTTGCCTCTTTTCCTGCCTTCTTTTCTCCTCTCCCCATCCAGGTTTTTCTTTCCTTTTGAGCAATTTCTTTCCCTTTCACAATATGTATTGTACCTTTTGGATCTCACTTACTTTTTCAGTTTCTTACACTAGGGAAAAAAGATGATGTTTACACACATGACTCTGATTTATTTCTCTTATGAGTGTGGTCTGTAGTTGCATTCACTATAAAAGTCTCAACTTTATCTTTCTTTATAGCTGGGTAGGATAATATTTTTGAACAACTTGGGATAGAATGAATCTATTCTGCATAAAAGAAAGAAATGTATTTGACAGGGGTGCTGGATGTACACTGCTATTCATTTAATTCATTCAAAATTCCTTTGTTTAAGTCCCAGTGCCCATTGTGATGAAGGGAAGTCAAGGATTCACTAGATGATTAAGACATGAGGCATTGTTCTTATAAATTAGATTAGTATTATTTTTCAAAAGAACCTAAAGAAATTTGTGTCCTTTCTGCCATATGAGAGAGCAGAGTAAAATTGGATTCTATGAATAAAGAAGTGGGTACTCACCAAATATCATATCTCCTGGCACTTTTATCCCAGTTTATAGAACTATGCTAACTAAATATTTACTGTTTATAAACTGCCCAATCTCTGGCTTTCCATTAGAGCAGCATGAATGCCCTAAAACCGTATCTAAAATCATAAGACTACATTATGAATAAGAAATGAAGAGTACAAACTCAAGAGTTACAAGAAATACATCTATCTTATTAAGGGGTTATTTTCAGTGAGTAGCAGAGTATGCCACACAGATAGCTAGTGGGTCTCCAGTCCACTTGGAAATGAGAAACACTGGTGATTTTTTTGTTTGTTCTTATTCTAGTAGAGTTCTGCAGGTCTCATAACAGCCTTATTAAATTGGAATTTTGAATGGCAGAGCTTATAAATTTCTAGCTCTTATAGTCACCTCAAATAATTATAGTGGACAAGCTTATGAATCATAGCAATTGGCATGCAGTAAATATTTGTTGAATGAATAAAATCATTCATTTTTGCTTATAGGACAAGCTGTTTAAAAAGGTTTTGTTCTAATGTAATTTGGATCAGTCAGCTTTCTTGTGGCTGAGCCACAATACATAACAACTGTAATTTAAAGAGGAGAAGTTATCTTTGCTCATAGTTTCAGGTTACTAAGTCCATGGTCAGCTAGATGCAACACTAGAAGTGTTACTGTGGAAGGGTATGCAAGAGGGAAGTTTAGATCATGGACAGTGGGAAGCCTAGCAGGGGAACAGCAACAAAGGGGAAATGGCTAGGGACTAGATACAGTGTCTAAGGCCATGCTTCCATGACCCACCTACCAGTGTGCTTTACTAATTCCCTAGGTAGGTCCCAAGCCCATCAAGTTGAAAATGAAAATTAATGTTTACCTAACTATAATATGAGAGAGTAGATGTAGATGAAAAAAAGTTAAGCATAATAACAGGTGTAAAGTAATAGCCAAAGTAGTGTAATAGCCAAAGTAATGAAAATGTATAGAGAATTTTTAATGGGTTATTTTTCCCATATACTAGTTTTTAGAGAAAAGCATGATAAAGCCTTATTATGTAATTATTTGATATAGATCATGTCAAGCCTCAGGAAATAAATGGAATAGCATAATGTCATTGCCATCACTACTGACTTGATTTCAAATGCTTACCTACTGTTTAGAAGACCAAAACACCATATTTAGTATATGTATGGTAGGACAGGGACAACCCACCTAAGAGAAGCAACTGGTTTTTGAATATCGAGTGCTTAGCTTGAAAACACTAACCAAAAAACCTTCCTATGCATTTTTCCTTACTACATTTTATTTTGCAGTACTGAAGGATGTTGTAGTAATTATAGTTATTTTAACATTTAATCCCTAAATATTGAAAATGTACAATTCATAAAACTAAGAAAATTACATTACAGGGTTAATTAAAATTACAATACCTAAAATTAATAGTAATTTACCAGTATCTTCCAGACTTTGTACCAAGTCAGCTTTCAAATATAGCAGTTTTGTTCAAAACTGTTCTTTGTAAACAGGATTCTGTGTGCTATGCATCTTAATCACTTTCAGAGTTAGAGTATTCTCTTCTCTTTTTTGATGAACCCAGAGACTTGAGTATGCTCAAAACAAACACTAACACAAACAGCTAAAGAAATGAGGTTCCCCTGTCGATGCCAACTCATGAATATGTTTCCTTTGAAGTACATATTCTTTGTTTATATCCTTGACAGTTGTCCCTGTAAAATTCACACATTAAAGAGAACATACTTAAGAGACACAATTTGATGCCTTTTATCATAACTACATATCCATGAAACCATAAAGATAATGAAAACACAGAGTATATCCCTAACCCCCAGATATTACTCATGTTACTTTAATCCCTTTATTTGAAGGGATTAAAAGCCCCTGCCTGGTTACCAGATCCATTTTCTGCCACCATATATGTTTGCTTTGTCTAGACAGCTGTATACATGGATTCTTGTATTAGGCCATAGTATTTTTTGCACAATTTCTCTCATTTATCACAGTTATTTGGAGGTTCATGTATGTAGTTGAGTTTAACAATAGTTCATTACTTTTAATTTGTCAAATACTGTACTAAAACATAGAAACAACTCAAAATGTGTGCCTGTTCATCTGAATACATATATAAAGTTGTTTCTTGTTTATAACTATTATGGATTAAACTCCTGTAAATATTAATACACAGGTCCACTTGTGGGCATTTTCAAAAAGTTTTCTATAGCCTGCAAATAGACAATGTTATGGGTTAGATGCTAGTTGTGTGTTTATCATTTGTGAAAGCCACTAAACTATTTTACAGAACCAGTATATCTTACAATCCCAACAGAAGAGCATGGCATTCTGCCTATATCAAGTGTTCATCAAATATTTAATAAAAGATTTTTTAATTTAGACATTCTAACTAGAAATTTTGGAGTATCACCATGTGCTTTTATTTTACATGTCCATGACAAGTAAGTGTATTGAATATCACTTCATGTACTGATAAGATATACACCTATTTTCTTCATGAAATTGTCTCTTCAAGTATTTTTTCTCACTGTGATTGGGTTGATTATAGTAGAATAGTAATTTGTATAGGATAGACACAAGTATTTTGTTGGATTTTTGGTAAATATTTTCTTCCAGCTTTGATTTATCTTTTCACTTTGAAAACAATATATTTTGAAGAGAAAAATATGTTTGTGTTGATGAATTACAACATCTTCACGTGTAAATATCACATTGTCTCCCAGGTGTGAGAATCTGAAAAACCAAATATGAACCAAAAAGTTGAATAGCTATCATAAAATAGAAAGAAACTAGTCCAAAGGAAACAGGAATTGGAGGAGGGAAGGGGATAGCAAGGAAGGGAGAAGGAAGAAATGATAAAGAAAGGATAAAATGGAAACAAAGCTTTGTACATAGGGGAAAAGAGGTTAAAAGAAGGGGAGACAGGGTTGGAAAAACAAAGAGGAATCAAAATATATCATATACAGCTACAAATACCCTATGATGAATATGATCATTATGTACATCTAAATCGTACCAGTTCACTCAAACACAAAATAACTACAATGTCTTCTTTTATTCTTTTGTTAAATTTTTACAACTATATTTTTAAATTTGACAAAAATTATGCATTTAGTGATCTATTTAACAAGTTTTAGCAAATAAAAAGTGACTATGATGTTTTCCTTTATTTCTAGACATTTTATACTGATAAATCGTGGATTTTTGTCAATGATTTTTGGTCAGAGAGTGAGAAATTGGTTTTAAGGAATTTTACCATTCAATTATGTGGCCTAGGAAGTAGAAAAGATGCAAGGAAGTACAGCCAAATTTTGACAGAAGTTTATTTAGTGGTTTGAGTCTAAAGGCAGTCTGGAGGCAGAAGCTCCTCTTCCTTGTGACAGCTGCCTTTTATGCTGTTAATTCCATCAACTGATTAGAAGAGGCCCACCAAAGCTATTGAAGGTTATGTGCTTTCTTTAAATTATACTAATTTAAATACTAGTCTCTTCTAAAAGAATACTCTTGCAGCAATATCTCCACTGGTGTTTGACCAAAGAGTTGGGAATAATTAGGCTTTCAATGGACACATAAAATTAAGCATTTGGGCTTTTAAATTTTTATCTATTTAGATAATCTATTTTTTTCATATTTTTTTCTGATATTCAGTATTTGAGTTCTTTATGTTCTATACATTTATCCCTTTTTGAGTACTGTACGTACTTTGCAAATACTTTCTCCTGTTATCCAGGTTATGTTTTAACTCCTTTCTTTTTTGCTGTGTGAAAAAGCTCCTTAAATTGATATTAATTCAATTTATCTATTTTTACCTATGTTGCTTGCTTTTTGAGATGTTTTTCTGAAATGTATATTTAATACCAACATCTTGAATGATTTTCCTGTTCTTTCCTTCCACCAGTTTCATAGTTTTAGCTCTTACATTTAGGCATTTGATTCATTGAGAGTTGATTTTTGCATATGCTGAGAGATAAGACTATTATTTTTTTTCTTCTACCCACAGGCATCAAGTTTTCCAACAGCATTTATTGAAGTAGTTCTCCACTTTTCAATGTATGATTTTGGCACTTTTGTCAAGAACCAGTTGACTTAAATGTGTGCATTTATTTGGGGAATTTTTTCTATTCCTTTCCTCTTATACTTTTCTTAATGCCAGTACCATGATATACAGATTACTATAGCCCTTTAGTTTGTCTTGAAGGCAGGCTTTTTAAATGTAATTTTAGGGGTTTGTTTTGGTACCAGGAATTGAGCGCAGGGCCTTGCTCTTGCCAGGCAGGCACTTGTACAACTGAGCTATATACATGGCCCAGGCTTTTATGATGCCCCCAAACTTGTTAATTTTGCTCAAAATTTGTTTGACTGTTTAGGGAATTTTGTGCTTCTAAATGAATTTAGGATGTGTTTCAATATCTCTGAGTAATACTATTGATATATTCAAAAGACTTGGATTAAATTTGTAAATTGCTTTGGGAATATGAATTTTTAAAAATATGAGTATTTCCAAACCATGAACATGACAGCTATTTCCATTTGCCGCATTTTCTTTAACTTCTTTCATCAATATTTTGTAATTTGTTTCTGGAAGTTGAATTTTTGTTGTCATTGTTAATGGAATGATGGAAATTCTCAGAAATTTACTTATAGAAGGCTGGGGATATAGCTCAGTGGAATAAGCGCTTGCTTAGCAAGCGCAGGGTCCTGAGTTCGATCCCCAGTACCGCAAAAAAAAAAAAAAAAGAAAAAGAAAAAGAAATTTACTTATAGGTGTATAAAAATATTACTGACTGATTTTTGGGTACTGAGTTCCTATGTTGTACTTTCATGGATTTATCTGGTCAGACAGGAATTTAGTCTTTAAATTTTTTTGTTTTGTTTTTTTTAAGACAGGGTCTCCCTATGAAGTTCAGGCTGGCACTGAGCTCACTTTGTAGGCCAGGCTGGTCTCAAACTCACATCGATCCTCCTGCCTCAGCCTCCCAAGTGCTGGCACTGCAGGAGTGCACCACCATGCCTGGCTAGAGTTTTTAGATATTTTTCTTTACATGGATACATATCATTTGCAAAGAAGGATGTCTTGACTTCCTCCTTTTCTATTTGTGTTTTGATTCTTTCTCTTGTTAATTGTTCTACTTAAGACTTACAGTATTAAGTTGGAAAAAAGTGGCAAGATGGATGTCTTCTCTTGCTCCAATATTAGAGGCAATTGATAGAAACCGAGACCCCACACGGAACCGGACCAGACCTTCTGACACGAGAGAAGTCTTTATTGGGGGAGGGACAGAGTAGCAGGCTCCCTAGCGGACCAAGGTAACCCCGAGCTGAGGAAAGCGTGGGCCTTTGAGCTCTTTTTTCTGGCGGGGGTGGGGTGGGGTAAGGAGATGTCCCTGGGCCAGAACAGGCCGAGCCCTGAGCGGCGGGGCGGGCGTCCAAGCCAGAAGCCTGAACGGCAGGAGTTGCCCAGGTCAGAATGACCCAAGCAGGTGGACTGCCAGAGTGGATGAGGGTGGGGGCAGCTTTTGTGGCCGAGGGGAACTGAAATGGAACAGGTAAGGGAAGTAGAGAAATATTGAAGGTTAAAGTTTTCCCACAAGGGGGGTGAGGCTAGCTGCCTTGTG
>PVLD010029298.1:0-18254 GCA_004027595.1 Dinomys branickii
ACATTTTTTTAATGAAGATGGTAGAATCTCATAATGAGATTGTTTTATTTTATGTACTAATTTTCACGCTTAGGAATCATTAAACATATTTTGTTAAAAGATTTACGTTTTGCTTGGAAGGCTTTCTGGATACTTAGCAAATATTCCGCAACAAAACCTGCAGAATTCTAACTTTTTCCTCTATATTTAAAAAGTGATTGCAGGTTAGTTCCCCTCTTTTTTGATTATTCTGAGCTCAGTGATATTTCTCTTTTAACAGTTTGTTGTGGAATTGTCTGCAGTGAAAAAGGATTGCATCATTGTAATGGATTTGTTACTGAACCCAGGAGAAAGACAGTTTCCTATACCTTTTAAGCTTCATTTTGGCATCATTTTGATGTCTTACCTAGCTGAAGAGTTTAGGCTGTTGGAAATGAGGTAATTTTTCTTTCTTGCTTGTTTGCTTTCCAAAAGAATCAGGACAGAAAAATGTGTTTGAGTTTTCCTTTTTGTCCCCTTTTCTTTCCCCCGACCTAATCTTGTACTGTTCAGTAGCTCAGAGTAGCCTGAAGAAAACCTCACCTCCACCGGAGCCCCTTTTTAATGACAAAAACCTTTGAAAGAATACGGGGCGGGGGATCAATACCCTTTGACTATTGCTCTTAGAATATAGCAAGTGTTCAACTAGCCCTAAAGAAATGCTCTGCAGGGCCACGAGTCGACTTCAAGTGTTTTCTAGGGACCTAGTCCAACGTTATTGGGCATTTGGGGAAACTGAGGCCCAAGACGGTGGAGAGGATGTGCACTTGTCCTGATGGGACTTTTCCCCCTCGCTTTCTACAAAATAGCGCTTCGGTGCTTGGTAGACACTGCTGTAGGAGACACCGCTGCGGTCCCGCTCCCTGCCTATGCAGGAGGGCCGCGGTCTTTCCTTTCTACACCTTGGCCCTGAATGTGAACGACACCGTCAAGTTGCCCCATAATCCTCTCTGGCAACATAAGACGGAAAATTTGTTCAGCTCATTGGATGAAGCCGACACGTCCCAAACATGTGTGAAAAGGGGGCCAAGCGCTAGGCAAGCACCAAGAAGAGGCAGGGCCCCGGCCGGCTGCTTCTGGCTGTCATTGTGGTGTGGCCGACCGAGGCGGCGAGGCTACGGCGCGAGGTGGCGGGGGAGAAGCGAGCCGCGGGGCCCGATGGGGGTAGCTGCCGGCTTCTCTCCGCGGGCTCTGACACCGCGCCGGCCTAGCCGGGCCGGGCCGGGGGCGGGCCGGGCGGGGCGGGGCCGGGCCGGGCCGGACGGGGCGGGGCGGGGCGGGGCGTGCTCTCGGGCCTCGGGCGGCGCGCACCCAGCCGTTGGCCTCAAGGCCCCGCTGCCCGCCCGCCCGAGGGCGCACGCGGAGGAGGAGCCCGCGGTGGCGGTGGGGGCGGAAGGAGGAGGCGAGCGCAGAGCCTGAGGTGAGGCGGCGGCAGCGGCAGCGGCGCGCGGCCCGGAGGACGATGGAGGAGCCGCCGAAGGAGAGCGAGGCCGAGGTCACTGAGCGCCTGTTCGCCAAGCAGGAGAGCCAGTGCCTGGCCGAGGCCGAGCAGGGCGAGCCGCTGCCCGCGGAGCTGCAGGCGGAGGCGGCCGCCGAGGCGGCGGGGCTGAAGAGCGAGCGGCAGCAGCTGTGGCACCTCTTCCAGATCTCCGCCACCGCCGTGGCGCAGCTCTACAGGGACTCCGGATGCCCGCAGTCGGGACTGTCCGCGTGGGACCCCTTCCAGAGCGCGGCCGTGGCCGTGAGCAGCCTCTACCGCGAGAGCGGGGCCGCGCATCGGCGGAGCTTCGAGCGCGGCGTGCAGGCGGGGGGCCGGCGCCGCACGACGGACGTCCTGGAGTGGGCGCAGCGCGGACGCGGCACCGTGCGCCGCGAGGACCTCATCGGCTTCCTCTGCGGCAAGGCGCCCCCTGCGGCCCCCGCGCCGCGCGCTCACAAGACACCCCTGAAGCCACCTGCCGGGCCCCCCGCTCAGGCCGCCCCCCCGCCTGGTCCCGCCGCGGACGTCGACCTGCAGCTCTTCCGAGAGGCCGCCGGGCCGCATGGCCTAGATGGCGCTGTGGCGAGCGCGCCCGGCTCCCCGGCCCGAGATGGCGGGGCCGCCTGCGGCGGGCGCTGGAGAAACAGCTTCGTCGAGGACGACCCGAACCCCTTCGGCCCGGAGGAGCTGGGGCTGCGCCTGGACGGCGGGGGCGTCCGCAAGCGCATCTCGGCCCAGTGTGGCGATGGTGTCCCAAACTCCCCAGCCCACAAGCGCAACCGGATGATCTGAAGCGCGTGCTTGGTGGCCTGCCTTGTTACTTGCGCGCCAACGCACCTGCGGCGCGCTTCCGAGAGGATACCGGACACTTATTTTTCTTGTTTCCCTAAGTTAAAATTTTCTATCAAGTTTACCATAAACTTTAAAGGATTCCCGAAGAGGCCTCATATGACTGTTTAAAAAGAAAACATATTAAATATATAAGCAAAATTCTATTAGAGAATATCAAATATTATGTAGTAGTTAGCAAGATTTAAAGCAACAGTATCCGGTCAGGGCAGGAGCCTGCTTTATCCTGTTCATAGGTATACAGTATCTCTTAGCGCCTGCCACAGTTGCTGGTGCTCAATAAATGTTTGTTGAATGAGACAATGTTACCTTCTTAAATTCTTAAAGGGGAAAGATATGGCAGGTTTTTTTTCATTACAGGATATTTTGTTTCAGTTGTTGACTTTAATGGCCTTTGCCGATTCACTTACACTGGACCAAACAGTAACACTTAGAAACGTGGTGTAACCTGGAGTCTTCCATTTTCACTCCATTGTACCATGCACCTAATTTCTAGAAAGCAACTATGGAACTAATAATATAGTTGAAGGTGTGATTTATTCTGCAAAACAGTTGATTTGGGTGATTAATACAAGTACCTGATACTGGGTCATGCAGTGACATCTTGATAAAATAAGATGATGTCCCTGGTGACCCAATGATGCTCCTTTTTGCTTGGAATGTAAAAAGTTACCTTTTTTGAGGTTGCATCTTTTAGGTGACCTATTTCGATGTGGAAGACCGGTCAGACTGATTAGGTTTTACTTAAGGCTGCAGCATGGTATAACTAAAAGGGTATGGGTGTCGTACTAAAAGGATAAATACTGGAATCCTAGCCCTACACATTGATTGCATGACTTAGGACAAATCCCCTGATACCCACTGAGCTTACTTTTTCACCTGGAAAATGGACGTGTGTTCCGCTAAGGTTGTGGTATCAGATGATGTCCAGATTTCAAGTGTCCAGCACAGCGCTTGGCACCTACCAGTACTCACTAAGTGTTCTTTAAATAAAAATCAGTAAGCATTAAATTCCACAATATTTTAGCAAAACCAGCAAAATATATTGCTTTAGAAATCAGCCTATAGAATCTCTGTTTGAGCTGGAAACTATGGTCATGTACTTGGAACTTGCCTAAATATCACAGTTCTTGTATTAATTATGAGTGTGTGGAGCTCATGACTCAACATCACCACTCTGGATATTAAGGCAGCCTTAGAGTTCCTGAGGTTGCCGGAGGGATGCACTTTGCAAACCAGAGTGGTAAAAGATTTACCTCCTCTGACCTGAAAAGATACAGAGCAGTAGGTAAGGGTGGGAAGAGTTTGGAAGTGAAGATCCTAGTGCAGTGGAGCTGTTAAAGGGAGACTGAGATCGTGGGGTGAGGCTGAAGCAGTTGGGTGGAAATTAAAAAATCCAAATCTCTCTCAAGTCTTCCAAAGCCAGTGCATAAAATATTAAAGATTGGTTAGTGAAACCTTGCCTTGATGTTCAAATCAGAGTTGCTTCTGCTCCATTAGCATGGCCTGTGGAATAAATTTGCAGTTGACCAATACAATAACAAAAAACTGAATTGCCTAATAAAAACTTGGCATTACGCTCCACAAATACTGAGGCACTGTGTTAAATCCTAAGACAGGATATGTAAAAAGCACACAAAAAAAATCCTCACAAAGAGCACATCCTGAGTTAGAAGATAAATTACTAGGCAAGAAATCACTAACTGGGCTGGAGGTACAGCTCAGTGGGCTAAGTGCTTGCCGCTGAGCACTAGGGCCCTGAGTTCGATCCCCGGTCCCGGAAAAAAAAAAAAAAAAAAGGGGAAGAAATCACTAACTGTGGGGAAAGTACCCAAGGGCTGTGCAGAACTAAGACAGAGGTTCTCCTTGCTGAGAGGATTATAGCTTCTAGAAGAGGTGGCATTTAAACTGGACCCAGTAAAATGGGTGGGGAGTTTACGGGCATTGCCGAAACAAAGGACAGCTGTCAAAGTTTGAGGAGGAAACAGTACAGTGGGTAGGGCTCAAGTGTAGAGGGTCTCAAATGCCTTGGCTGGTGCTTAAATTCAACCCTGGGGCAGGGGGTGATACTGCCCAAACAGTGCTTTACGAAGATTGGCTGGACAGGCCACCTGCTTGTCCAAAAGTGCAGTACGGAGCAATGGCAGCACAACATGCCTCACAGGACACTTTTCACTAGGGATACTGCCCTTTGGTTTCCTGGGAAGACCGTTGGTCCCACCCACAAATCCTAGAATGTAGGGAGCCCCTCCATTGTGTTCTGAGGTGCTTCTTGACCACTAAGAAAGTCTTCGGTTTCAGCTGCAGTTCTCAGGGCTTGCCTTTATCTCATTCTCCTGCTACTTGTGAGGGAGGGCCTTCCTCACATGCAATTGCTGGGGTGTTCTGCGCTACAGGTTTGTGAGGCAACCACAGCAATTTTAGCTGGTAGGTAGGGAGAGGTGTAAGAGGGCAGGTCAAGATGAGGGCACAGACCTCCTCCATCCTGTTTACTTCCGTAACCCCCAGCGCCTGATCCATATGGGCGCATATAAATATTTATTAAATGAATGCATGCGCATAGCCCCCCCATTTAGACCCAGCTACAACTAGCCCTTCCCCCTCTCCTCTTTGCTTACTTCCCAGGAAAGCACCTGAAGCCCATACCCTGCTAACTAGATGATTGCCCACCGCGTGTCTTTACCCTCATTCCCAATGATTAGATTCAGCTTTTTGTCTCCTGACCACCTCCTGTGAAAATCTCCCCAGCATCTCCAGAAGAGCTGGTGCAACTGCCAACTTCAAACCCTGCTCCAGCTGAATTAGAATCTCAGTGGGAGGGACTTGAAAGGTATGTGGCTTTAGGAGGAGGTCTCCATAATTAGGATGTACTTCGAAGTCTGAAAACCAGCCCTGAACCTGATTGTATGATTTGTGCTTCATCCGAGGAGCTGATTTTGAAGTGATCATTGTTGGTGAACTTTCTATGCAGGCTCAATGTGAACTGACAGGAAACACTGCAGTTTGATGGCTTTGCCTTTTACGAAATGATGATGGAGTTTGGGGATCATGGGGCAGATTGGTTGCTGATCAGCCTGAGCCTTTGTGTTGGTCTACAGATCTCTACATTTGATCTTCTACTACCGTAACTGTGGTGGAGGTTCAATGTGGTACTTTAGCCACCAGGCCAAAGGGACCTTAGAGATCACCCAGGGTGGGGTTAACTATTCATTTTAGAGGTGGGGCAGCTGACTTTGGTGGGGAGTCACATGGTGACTTCCTGGTAGGTTCCAGTCCATTGCTCCCTTCACTGTACACCACTTAACTACACTGTGTGTGACCATTACTATGTTGGTGGAGAGGCCCTGGGGAACATGTACTGTGAAGCTGTTCTTGAATGGCAAATATATTCTTTGCACTATGTTGTGCTTCCTTGGGGGAACTTGTTGAAATTGGTCATTCAAGAAGCACAAGTTACCGTTGCCACACCACGATACAGTAGCCACCAGCACACTAGAGCATCAAAAGTTTCCTGAACTTTGTGTCATCTCTGCATCTGGGCCCTTTTACCCCATAATTCACTTGCTAGGGAGTATACCCCCTCCCCCAGCCTGCCTAACTCCTCCGCAGCCTCTGCTCACCCATGTTTTTACCTTTTGGATACCTTCCTCGCCCTTCTAGGTCAGGATTAAGTGCCCCCTCCAGCTGGATTCATCTCTGGATCTGCCAAGATGCTGTTTTTCTGTCTCACTACCAGGGGTATCCAACCTGCAGCTCCTGGTTGGACACACTTGGCTTGCCTGGACTGCACTGAATAAAGATGAATTTTCTTGGGTTACAACTTGAATATATAATATAGTTATATATAAGTAGCAACATTTCTTTTTAAAATATTATTATATTGTAACATTAAAAGAGGTCAACAAAAAAGGCAGGCCACAAGTTGGAAACTCCTGCTATAAATCATTCGTTTTCAATACTTGCAATTCTGTAGGGTAGTATGTTAGAAATTGAAAAGGCATATTTAACATTACACTATACTTTTAGGTTTTAAATGAAAAAATTCCTTATTATGAACTTGTATTATGGGAAGGAAAACTCAAAACTTCAAAGGTGATAACATACTGTCCTTTCTTTCTCGTTTACAGATAAGATTGCCTCATCCCAGGCATCAGTGGTAGGCACACAGGATTTAGGTTTGAGCCTGGATTTCCCAATAAGTGACCTTGAATGACTCAGATTTTCCTTGGGATATGAAATGAAGAAGTTGTGTTGATAATCTTTAAGAGCCTTGTAAATTCTGCATTCTCATCTATGATGTAATGCAGTAGGCAGCAGTAGTGCTAACCTTTCTATTGTCGTCTCAATGTTAATAATGCAGCATCGGGCTGGTTGAGCTCTGTGAACTCCTTGGAATAAGTACTACCAAGTTGAAAGGATCCAAGTCAGGAGACTCCTCAGGTGGTATGGCTTGGCCACTCCTAGGATGGGAGCACCTGTACATGGAGCAGCCATGTCTCTCTCTCTTGGCTCTTCCTCAGCAGATCCAAAATGAAAAAAAAAAATTCAGAAAGCTTCAGAGGCAGATTAAGCCTCTTAAAATTCCCCCTTTTTAAAGCACTCCTCTTTTTCAAAGATACTAAGTTGAGCAGGGGAATGTTATATAGGCTGATGTGTTCCTAGATTCCTTGGGTAAAGAGAGCCCTAGAGGGCCAGTGACTCTACATGTCCCTCCCTGGGGAGAACTGGAGGGAACTGCCCTGATGCATGAGCTGCACTCCTCATGTTAAAGAGCTTTGAGAAGAGTCCAAAGCCTTCTTCAGGAGCTGCCAAGCAGGTCTTTCTGAAAACAGCCCAAGATTCCTCAGAATGCACTGGATGTGCTGTGCTTCTACTGTAGCAAAACTGTAGCCAAGCTGGCTGCCCTGCTCCGGGGAATAAACCTCCTGTCTTTTGCAGAGCTCTTAGCTCCAGTTCTTGGCTTCAGACATTTAAAAATAAAATCCAATTCCTTACATTTACCCTCCCACTCAGGCTGCAATTTTCCATCTTCATGAAATCCCAGGCTTTGACACCAGAAGCCAATTCTGTGTTTAAATGTGAATATCTCAAACTGGAAGCTTATGGGAAAGTTGGGGGAAATGTTGGGTCATTAAGAAAATCATGTGCCAAACCACGTGGGAGCCTCTTAAACACAACTTTGGTGGTCATGACCCTGGCCAGAGGGGGAAGTCTGTGATGTCACCCCATCCCTGAGTCCCAGTTTCACGGATAGTATCTTTGAATGGAATTGTCTGAGGGAGATTGTTCCTTGTGAAAAGTTCACATGATGGAGTTTGAAGAGCTTGTTTTACTCAGAGCCCAGCAGGACAGAGTGGTTTGGAATGCAGCATTCAGTGTGTTCTGTTTGGCTGGAAGCTGTCAGAGTGAACAAGTACTTAGCAAACAGCATGAACAAGGATTTGAACTAGAAAGCGAGAAAGGCCTTGACAACATTGTAATTGTGGCTTGTGTCCTCAAAAACTGCTCAATGCTACACAAGGAGGTGATAAAGAAGCCTAGGTAAATACATAAACAGATTTGGGTCTCATTCAAAACAATCCAGTAGAAGAATGTTCCTGATATGGGGAAAGTTTGAACAGAGGTTGCTGGGTCACTGTGGCCATCTCTACTATATCTGATGGGATTTTGCCTATTTTAAGGCAGTAGCATGTAGTCTAAACCTGTGCCTATAGGCTGTCCACACAGCTTGTTGAAAATAGACAATCAATTGCTTAGTCTGTTTTTACAATGCCAAATGCCTAGGTTGAATGATTTTATATTTCACTGAATTAACTGAGTGGACCTTTTGATGCTGCTTTTGTCTTTTCATGCTTTAAGTGGAGTTATGTGTTATTTAACAGGAGGATTCTTTTAGTATTTACATTCTATTTGCTTAAAAATCAGTTCTTTCTATTTCTTAAAGCTTTTAAAAAATACTGCAATTTCATGTGACAGCCGTGCTTTGTACATGGAAGCGCAAATTTGTGGATGGTAACATTTAACTACTGGGGTGGGCACAGTAGTCTGAAGCTCTGTTATAGTACTATCCCAGGGGCCATGCCCAGGAGTCCTCTTCTTTCGGGGAAACAGATACAGGATGATATTTATTATGACAAAGTTCTACTTTATATGTGTTTCTTCCCTGTGATGACTAGTGCTCTAGCAAGGAGCCAGTATTTGCTACACAAAAGGCAAAGACAGCACGGTGCCCAGCCGTAATGCATGTTAATCAACTCTGTGGAGATTTTTAGTTGTGTGTATGGACACACACTGGTTACATTGACTTCAGTTTAAAAAGAAATTAAATTCAATTAGGCAACCCCTTCGAAATTCAATTCAATGAACACTGTTAGAATGCAAGGCACCGTGCTACCTCATGCCAAACATTCAAATGTTGTTTTACCTTTTTTTGTTTGTTGTGGTATCAAGTTGGCACAATTTAAATGGGTAAATAGTAAGATTTCATTGTTCACAAACTTTAAGACTGCCTTTGCTTATTGATTTGTAACTCCCCTTGAAATGTTTATAATTCTTTTCTTAGCTTGGGAGGCCCTCATTCAGAACTTCCGTTCCTAGGCATACACACTCAGAAAGTTTTGGAGATGAAGAAGTAGTCTTTTATCAGTGCTCTGTGTCATGGATTTTGGTTTGGGGGCCTTGTTGACCTCACCAAGAGGTAATAGATGTGCTAATTATTAGAACTGAGATCATTTTAAAGAGTCTAGGGTGGGAGTGTTCCAGTTTTAGCTCCTTTATGGATCATTGTTACTTCCTTGGTCATTCAGAGCAGGGCTGGCCAAGGGAAATACAGTGCAAGCCCCATATGTAATTCTCAATTTTCTATTAGCTGTGTTTGAAGAATAAAAAGGCCGAGGGTGTAACTCAGCGATAGAGTGCAGGCTTCCCTGTGATGCCTAGTGCTCTAGCAAGAAGCCAGTAGTTGCTATACAAAAGGCAAAGACAGCACAGTGCCCGGGGTTTGATCCCTAGGACTTGAGTTTCATCCCCAGCACCAAATAATAAATAAAAAGAAACAAGTGAATTGATTTTAATAATGTATTTTATTTAAGCTAATGTATCCAAAATACAGTGGTACCTCAATTCCCAAATTTAATTTGTTGTGATTTTGGAAAAGATGGCCACGTTTTTGTTTGTGTCTGTGTGGGAAAGAAGTTTAGTTGTAGTCATGTTCCACACCCAATGCAGAGTTTACAAACAAAAACAAAATTCTGCCAAATGCTTCTGTTTGTGAGCCAACTAGTTTGCAAACAAAAACATTCCTGAACCGAGGTACCACTGTATTATCATTTTAACATATAATCAATATATGAATATATTAATGAACTAGTTACTATTCTTAAAGATAACCTTATCCTAAGTCTTTGAAATTCAGTGAAATTCATTTTACATTTATAGTCTGTCTCAGTAGAGTCTCAGCATATTTCATGTGATCAGTAGGCACATGTAGTAGCTTCTATGTTAGACAGCACTGTTCTACCAGGGCCTAAACTCCAACTGGGAAGGGTGATACTGATGATTTAAGTACACTGAGCACTCTTGAGGCATTTAGCAGTACAGCTGTTCTCAACTCTGTTTGGAATGGGAACACGTGTTGCCAAATCTGAGGCTGTTGACCACTTTCCTTCAAGAAGAATGAGTATAAGCTAGACAATGTCATACACCTGTCATTCCATTACTCTGGGAGGCTGAGGCAGGAGGATCACAAATTTGAGCCCAGCTCACTTAGCAAGACTCTGTCTTGAGCTAAAAAAGAAGGGCTGGGGTTGTAGAACAGTAATTGAGGGAAAAGACCCTGGGCTTAATCTCCAGTATTAAAGAAAGAAAGAAAGGAAAGAAGGAAGGAAGAAAGAAAGAAGAAAGAGAGTAATTATGTTTTTTATATAAAGCATCAATTTTTCCTTTTCTTTCAGAAATATATCAGTTGTTACTCTGTGCACTTATTTTCTAAATTACAGGCTTCAATAAGAAGAGGATCTCTTTTAGCTTGAAGTAGATAGGTATAGGGCACAGAGAAAAGGAAATACTGTCATTCCTAATAGTAAACATGTGGCTTTCATTCCTGTAATTATCATTGGTGTTTATGGGGCATCTACTGTGGGCAAACCATACAGCAGGTGCTGTAAATGGTGTATAATGATGAGAAAGACATGGTTCCTGCCTTCATGGAGCCTATCTTCTTGTGAGTCAATACACACTCGTGTGTGTGCATGCATACATGCTCCTGCAAGGTAGTATGAATGCTGTGCTAGAGACACAAGTATTTGGGGGTACAGATGGGATGAGAGATGTCCAATTAATGAGATTCAGGGGCTGGTCATGGAAGAGGTAACTAACCTGAGTCTTAAAGAACCAGTATTTTCAAATCAGTTGATCAAAAATTTATTCCCTGTATATCATATGGAATCAAAATGGAAATAAATCCTAAAACAGTTTAAGTTCACCACTTACCTGGGGACTTTTGGCATATTTTCTCTACACTGAGCCAGCCCAGGCTGAAACTGTTTTCTTGGTGCCATTGTTGAGACTCAATTCCATACCAGCTCCCATCTCATGCAGCTCTCTTGATCTGACTGGACTACATTCTTTTCCTGCTCAGGCAGGCCACAGTTTCAACCATAGGCTATTTGATTAAAATTATGTTCTGCAGTATGTGGGACTTTCCTGTTATGGAATTTTGACTATCATTTCCATTGTCAGCTTTGGATGGAGCAGTAGGGGACATATGTTACTCATTATCAACTTTGCTTAACATTGTATAGTTTGCTAAGTGTTTTTGCACGGATGATTATATTTGATTCTCATAGTTTCTTTATCTGACGATAGTACAAGTAAAGAAACTTAGATTAGAAAGACAAACAGCCATCCTATCTTATTCCAGCACTCCCAGTGGATGCCTCCAGGCATAGATAGTATGGAAACCTATAAACACTGTGCTTTTCCTACCCATACGTGGCAATAATAATGTCTAATTTTTACTTGAACATGCAGCCAATCTGACGACCGAGATGGCTCCCATGCAAATATGCAGATAGCATGTATGGCATAGCTGTACTGCCGAACGGGATGACTCTTGTGAGGATGGTGTACAATCTAAAACTTACATGTTATTTCTGGGATTTTTCTACTTCATATTTTCAGCTCGCAGTTGACTATGGGGAAATGAAATCGTGGAAGGGCAAACAGCAGCTAAGGAGGGACTGCTGTGCTCACTTTCCCATGGCCCTCTGGCTAGAGAGTGGTAGAATTGGGTCAACATGGATCTTCTCACTTCCTGCCTGGCGTCCTCAGCTTCCCTCTGCCCTGCTTTTCTGCGCCCTCCAGGTCCTATTCTTCAAGTACTGAGAAACAAGGCAATACAGGCTGAGCACACTGTGTTAGGCAATTTAATAAACAAAAATCAAACCACTAATTATGGACGGGAATCATTAGTATTGCAAAAGAATTCCCCTATTGGTTGAAAAATTTCCCCTGGAGAGATTAGCACATAATTTTGTTTACAAACCTAACCTTACACTCAAATAGCCAAAGAAGACATTATTAGGTGAAGTAAAGGATACACAGGGCAAATCATTACTTCACATTGTCGAGTATGATCTCTACATATTCGTCAGATTTCTATTTCCAGAAATATAGTCTAGCCTGAATCCTCTAAAATCAGTGCAGAACTGCAAATCAAATAGTTCTCTCTCTTTTCCTGTAAAATATATTTTTCATACTCAAAGAAGCTCACAGAGAGGAATACAATTTATTTTCTAAGCCATATAAGTGAAAACCATCTTTCTGTCTTTAGGAAATTTTTCTCCTCATTCCTTGTTTTAGTAAACCCATTTCTAGTTACTTTCCTTTCAAGAAAGAAGAATCGTCACCATCCTTAACAATGGCATGGAAGATCATACCTAACGTATAATGCAACCAATTAACAACAACAAAAACTAGAAACAGCAAAAGCGACTGGCATGGGTCATAACCTTATATTCTGTATCTTATTACCACTTGATATACAGCCAGACAAGGCAAATAAGCAATTTTAATGTGAGAGAAATGAAACTTTAGTTGCATTAACTACTGACCTATAACATAGCAGGAAATGTTATTTATTCATTTTCTCCCAAACGACAGTGATAGCATATGGTTTTCATTGGCAAATAAAGACCAGCAGATAACTAAGAAAATTAGGGAAAGAAATGTACTATGAAAATACTGTATGATTGGATTTCTCTAAATGCAGTAGGGTTATCTGAAAAGAGTCCTCCTCTTCATTCAATTCAATCAAACATTATCAAGTGATAATAGATTGAGTACTGAGTAAATATTTTAGGGAGTTTCTGTTCCAACACAAAAAGATTTATGGGCCATTTTGCTCTATTAGCAATGTCCTTGAGTAACATCCATTTTTCATGCTCAGAATTCCTGGAATAGTTTTAAATGAAATTACTGTATTTTTCTGCCCAAGAATAGAAAACAACATGTTTAACACAGAGGAGCTACGAATTTATGTTAGGCTGAGTCCCAACATTGTACCTTGGGATATGATTCACCTCCACTTTAAGCCATATATTTATTGCCGAAGGAATTCCACATAAGCTGAAATATATATATATATACAAACTTCTGTGAAGGAAGGAGCGCGGGACCAGGAGTCAGGAGACCTGGTTTCTCAGCCTTGTTCTGGCCCTAACAAGCTCTCTGACTTGCCTACTCGAAGGACGGACTCGGCACTTTATTTTTATCTCCAAATTCTCTCTCTGTTACTACTCTGATCCTGCTACTTTGTTTTTTGGTCTTATGACTAATAGTCCTCCTTCAGGTTCACAGTTAGTAGCAAAAATGCTACTTTGGGCAAACTTGCTACAGCAGCTAAGTTGCTGTTGAGAAAACAGAACCCCAAAAGGGCAACATTTCTTCTGTAGTTTACGCCCCCCTCCAGTGCCCTTGAACTGTACTGCACTTGCATATATTAGTGATGCTAATCTGGGAGAAGAACAAGACCAAGATGTTATGACCAAGACACCCGATTTGCATTGGAATGTCCCGTGCAAACAGCACAGCAGAGCTCATGAAGTGGCATTTGGCTTGAACTCTTGGAAGGCATGCCACTCTGCAAAGAATCCAACCAGCAAATGTTGGGATGAGAACAGCACATTTGTTCTTTTATAAATGCAACTTGATATTGACTGTGAAGAAATCGGAAAAACTGAATTTGATCATTTACCTACAGTCACTTCCCCTCTGTGGGCACCAGTGACCTCATGTACAGTAAGAGAGCATAAAGCTGGGAAATAGACCTTCCAAACAGAACATTCTGCTTTTGTATTTTATTTTTTTAAAGGAGGGGATTTAACATTTATGTGGGGGGGGGAGCAAGCATCCTCTGAGTTGAAGGGGAGCTCTGAGAGAATTAAAGTTCAAAGACAAATTTGACTGCCTTTCTTGATTTGTCCAGGGCTAGATCTGCTCCTTGCTCTTTTCCTCTCAGGTTAAGGAGCTGATAAAGATGGTGTATATCCACATATCGTCGTCTGTCAGTAGAAAGCAAACCAGAAAAGCGAGATGCGGTACTCTGCTTCCCTTGGTGCTTTCCCTTCCTGGGTTCTGTTCACAGCTGTGCACTTGCAAAGCTGGTGCAAAGTTCAAATGCATCTTGACATTGGGAGGGGAAGATGCTAGTCATGTAATGACAAAGTGAATGCTCCCAGTGCAGTATGAGTTTTGCTCAATTAACAAAAATGTGTATAAAACTTGTCAGACACTCTTCTAAAAGTTTTACAAGTGCTGTTTGGTTTTCATAACATGGATGATAAATAGGAAGAAACTGAGACACAGAGAGGTTAACTACATTGCCTAAGGCTAAGCAGCTAATAAAAGCACAGATTAAAATACAAGCTGTCCAATTCCACAGTTAACTCTTTCAACTTCTGTGCCCATGAGATAATGAGTTGCCTGGTGTAATTCTTCATGTACCTCACTCCAAATGTGTAGCAGGTTTTGCAAATAAATAGCTTTTCTCAGCATCCCCAGGGCTATCAACCTGACCTAGACCCAAATCCGCCCATGTTATTTTTCCCCAGTCCTGGGTTTACCCTGACCCAACTGAGCCCACCCTTCCTAAACTAGAATTGTGTGATCTGTGTCCTATGAAGTTTTCTCAGGTTCTCTCTCATTCCCTCCCTCTCTCTCTCTCTCCCAGAAAACATGCCCTATTGGTTCACTCAACCAGCCAGTACAATGAATGAGGAAACAGTCATGCCAATAATAGCTCTTGTTGATTGAGAACTTGTTATGTGCCAAGCATGAAGAAAAATGCTTTGCATGATTGTCTCCTAATCCTCCCATTAAGCTTCTGAGATAAATTCTGTTATTGTCCTCAATTTACATATGAAAAAACCAAGGCTCACATAGAGTGAGTACGCAAAGTCACAACTTCAGGTAGTAGAGGCGGGATCTTGACTTTGGGCCATTTTTGATCCAAAGCTGTGGGGTTTGACTATGGTTCTGTATTGCTTCCAGGATTTTTCTGTAACACCAACCTCCTCATGCTACATGTGAAGTCAGCTACATCCTCTTCTGCAGCTGCTTATTCTTGGTATTATTGGTATGCCCAGTTTTGCTGCTGTGGGTCATCATTTTAATACAAGTATGCCATTTTCTTATAATAACACAAACTGATTTTGGACTGTAAGGAAGCATCAGCCTTGCCCAGAACAGCCAGCTTGTTGTGCAGATGTTATGGAAAGAGACTGGGAGAGGATTTAAGTAGGCCAAGGGGATTAAGCCACGTCATAAATCATATTTCTGTCGGCCTTTTGAGTGGGAAACTTGGGTCTTCTATTGGAGTGAATCTGGGTAGAAAGAAAATAAGAGAGTTGTGAATAAAATATAAGATTTCATAGCAGATGGAAACACCTTTAGGGCTTGAGATTATATGATATTCCCAGATGTAATTTTTGGGTGTGTTTAGAGACTAAGTGAGTGCTGTTCTTAGATGAATGCAGTTTGGTTTTAAAGGAACTGAGATGATATTAGAGCTATAGATGATACTAAAATATCCACACAAGAAGGCTAAATTAACCAAACCAGATCATAAAATTTGACTTTATTAATCTTTGTAACTCAAGTGACAACCCCCCAATCAGAAAGGATATTCTATGGCTCAGGGTCTGACTCTAATTGCCAGTTTATAAAAATGCCGGGGTATCCTTAATCAGCCAATTAACTGACCTAACGATTATAATAGGAAAGGATGGTGGGGAGGGCTGAGACTGCTGTGCCTGAGCAAATCTGTCAAGGTAGACTAGAGATTCTTTAGGGGTTAATGGTGGACACCCTTTACGATAAAATGATTTTGTTCTACCGTGATTGGTATTTCCTTTTTCTTTCCTTTCCCCCTTCCCTGACGTTTGTAATTGTTGGAACTCCTAATTGGCTGATTAGATAATTCTGTGTGTGTGTGTGTTTGAGGAAGAGAGAGACAGAGGGAGAGAGAGGAGCAGAGCCAGAGGCAGAGAAAAAGAGAACAGCAGGATGGCAAGGAGGGAGAGCGAAGGGAAGGAGTGAGAGGAAGAGGCTTAAAGATTACAAAACCATGATTTGTTACTCTGTGAAACAGTATGTGTGTGAACCTAGTCCTTTGCAATAAAGGGTTTATTTGAAATTTACAGCACTTTTTCTTACTGGAATAATTATCTCCTAATTTATGAATCTCACAACCTTAATATGCAAATTGAGATTGAAATATAACACAAAAAGTCTGACATTGTGGAGATCAGTTATTCTGTACTTGAACATGTCTTCATAAAACATTTAAACAATAACACAGAAGCCATCTTAACTGAAGGAATATATTATTGAGACAGTTACATTTTTATTGGATTAAAATGATAACATGCTAAGAGAATTGAAAAAAGAATGAATGTAGGTAAAATTCTCCTCTCAGTTGTTATTGGGCATTTTATAAATATTCTCAGAGGTTGATGATTTTAAAAACGCTAGAGTTCTCCGGTGCAAATGCAAGCACAATGTTTTAAATGGTGAACTATGGAAAGCTGCAAGAGGAAATTGGAGGTTGATTTAGTATACCAACCTAGGCCCCAATCTCAGAACTGTAAGTTTTCTTCAAAATTTATTAACTATATATAATAGTTCAGTACTCCCCCCACCAATGTACTGGGTACTGAACCCAGGGCCTTTGCACTGAGCTCCATCCCCCTTTCAGCACCCCCTTTTCAAGCATTGAGACAAAGTCTTGCTATGTCACTCAGGTGTCCGACTGGACTGAATTTGAGATCTTTCTGCCTCAGTTTACCAAAGTACTAGGATTATAGGCCTGCACCACCACATCTGACTTTCAGTGTCTTTAGTACTGCTCCTCTAGGCTTTTGTCACAGGCTATGGAGTGATAGGATTTTAGGGTTGAAGTGAACCTTAACAGATCACATACTTTGACACTCTCAGTGCACAGAAGAGGAAGAATCAGAGACCCAGATGGGGAAAGGCACTTGGCTAAGTTCACTTAGCAAATTTTCTGGCTAGCCTGCAGCAGGTCTCCTGCATCTCAGTTCTGTATTCTTTCTTCCTTCCAGTCTTCCCCTTATATAATGATATCAAAGGCCAGTGGGAAAATGTCAACCACCATCTTTGTTAAAAACTGTTTCAGTGCAAAATCTGCTGTACTTCAAGTCTGGCTGTATTCGTTTAAAAACCATTCTTCAATGGTCAACTCAGTTGGCGTATGTCATAGTTTTGTTCTTATGAGTTTCATCTTTCTTTCATAAATACACTATTAACACATCTTCTTCTGTTCCACAAAGTTCTCAGAGGAGTAACGGTGCCCTGAATTTGATAATGGAAAGGACTGTAGGATCTATTCCTAATATTTAATCTGATGGCTAGGAAATGCTTCCTTTCAGTTCACTCTGTGTAACAGGATTGTTCAGAATAGATCCAGTGCTGTTATATTCTCCATTCAGCCCACTAATGTACATGTACCTTGATTTTAATTGGCCTTTTTTGGGGGAAGAGTGGGGAGTTTTTGTTTGTTTTCTCCATTTTTCTTGTTTTTGCTTTCTTTGTTTTCACTCTGCAGGCTTTAAAATTTATGTGTGTAGAAATTTCCCTTATTTTTCATATTGGGGGGTAGTTTCCTTGAATTTAGAGGATTTATCACAAATTGCTTGTAAATCAAGATCTGATTAGGAAGTAATATATTCATCTGTAACTCCTGCATAAAAGTTATTCAAGTATTGTGACAAAATAAGTGTTGTTTACTTTATACATTTTCTGCGAATTCTAAAGATTTCATCTAACTTAAAGGCTCTCATGGAATCTCAGGGATTGTGGCTGGCCCACTGAAAGTATAAAGGCTTGCTAAATTAAGTTGATTTGCCTGTGAAAGAAATGCTTCCATTATTCATGTCAGAAGCCTGTCACATCAAATTGAGGGAGTGGAGAAAACCCTTTTTTATCAACATTTAGAACCAAGAAAAACCAACCATTGAGGTCCTGAATTTCAATTGGGGAAAAAGTCAAGCTGAAAGCAGGGTTCAAAAGGGGGGGGGAGGCTGGGTATTTGTCTAATGTTGAAAATCAGTAGAGGAGATTGATTTAACTTTGGCTGAAACTTTTTATATAGACAGACAGAATGAAACTTCTTAAAGCAGCAAGTAGTACATACAATCTTGGTGTCTTTCATGTGTAAACTTGTCAAAAGTAGTTAAGCTAATTCAAATTTAAATCTCCTTGAATTTCTATTCTTGGACTCTTAATTTGTTTATTTTAAAGGATTTAGAAATGCATTTCTTAGAGGGTACTTTTCAAACTTTGATGAATGTATTTTGTTTTTCAAAGTTCAAGATGATAGGCTCTTGTG